>JAJIBD010014182.1:0-23649 GCA_021461705.1 Cryptotis parvus
CCTATCTCTCTGTCCTCTATGTTCGTGCTTTGATATTTCTAGCATCAGCCTTTTGGACTATCATGGGCGGCCAAGAATTTTAATATTCTCTTCTATTTTACTCTACCCACTCCTATTTCTTAGCTCTCACAAAGCTCTTTGGTATACCCGTGGTCTAAAGTACATTTAAATTTTACTTAGGAGCTGTTTAACAGCTTCAAGTCTGCAGACATTTTTTTTTTTTTTTTTTTTTTTTTAATTAAACATTTTATTATACCACCGTGAGATATACAATTACAACATTGTTCATGTTTGGAGGTTTTGGTCATATAGTGTTCCAGCACCCGCCCTCCACCAGTGCCCATTTCCCACCACCAATGTCCCCAATTCCCCTCCCCCTCCATAACCTGCCTAAATGGCAGGTTCTTTATCTCTTTTCTCTCTCCTCTTTTTCTCCTTCCTTCTCCTATACATTGTGGGTTCACTACATACACTTGGAAGCCATCATGTGCAATTTTTTGGCTGTATTTAATGCTCAGTTCTATGTTGGTATCAGCCCTTTCAACATTTATTCACACATGTTCCCTTCTCTGTCTTCCCTAACCTCTGACTCCCTCACATTTGTGGTAATTTCCACTTTTGGTAAGACCACCTGATATATTTATGTCATGCAAATAAATGCAGTCTAAATGACTTTTCTTGAGGCAACATTGTTTACAAATGTTTCTGTATTATTGTTTTATACTAGCTATGTTGATTCACCACCTTGACTACCAGAAGGGAGATTAACACTACACCACAGTTCAGAGACCCTTTGCAGCCTCAGATCACTGTTCTATTGGAGATACCTCAGGAGTTTGTTTCCAGTGGAGACTCTCTAATATCTAGAGATTCTTTTTTTAATTTTATTACACCACTTTTAGACATACAATTGCAATGTGCTCATGCTCGAGTCTCGGTTCTACAGTGTTCCAACACCCATCCCTCCACCCGAACCCATCTCCCATCACCCAATGTCCCCACCTCCCTCCCCCTCCCGCCCTCCAACTGTTTGGCAGGTTCTGTGTATCTTTTTCTCTGCTCTCTCTCTCTCTCTCTCCCGCCTACCTTTCCTACACATCATAGAATGCAGTACATTAAAGGACATAACTGTTTACACTAGTTTGATGGACCACTTAGGGGCCTCATGGTCCAGCGTCCAGACAGCGAAAATGGCCGCTAATGTGGTGGGGTGAGTCTCATCCAGCTGTTTCTGGGACCCCCAGAGGGTGATGGTCCAACACCCAAAACCCATCTGTCCTCCTGGGGACCTCATGGTCAGCTGAGCCAGGGGAGAGCTGAGTTCCAGTTCCCCCAGCTGCATTTGAGGCTCCTGCAGACATTTTAACTTAAATGCAGTTTGCATTTCTCTGTGCACTCCAAACCCTTTTAGAATTTCTCAGAAGGACAATTAGGACTATTTGGTACTCCTTTAGAAGTTTGCCCTTGCTGCTCACTTGCTCCAGACCTTATCATACTATGGGGAAAAATCTAGATTTGCTTGTGAAGAAACACGGAACTGAGTTCTTGGGTATTATTTGAATGCAATGTCGGCGTGGTATTTTATTACAGAGAATTTTTTTTTTTTTTTTAGAAAATCCATAAAGGTTCTGGAATACCCTCAGTTACTTGTCAGGATGAGTTAAGAATTGTTTTAAAAGAACTATATACTAACAGAGCAAGACATTTGCACACCTGTATATTTTAGCAGGGCTGCAGGGGAGGGAGAGTGCCCATGAGCGAAGTTGCCTGACAGTTTAGGCAAAGGTGACTCTCTCCACTGTGGGGCCCCGCTTGTGTCTGCAAATTGCTTTGAAGCTTTTCATTTCTCTTCCTGAACTTACCTGTACACATCCTCGGGCCGCCCAGCTGAATTGCTTGCTTTCACAAGCTCCCTCTGAGTGCAGGGCAGCTTAGATTTTCTTCCTCTCCATAGTTGCTCTTTTGCCTAAAATATTGTCAGACCCTGGCCCTGCAGACTTGGTAAAAACAGGTTCACAATCAAACCTTGACTGATGAGAACCACAGGAAACTGATCTTAAAACAAAGCTTTTCATGACTCCTGCATTTAGTATGTGGCTGGGCCCAGGCTCAGTGTAAGAAGTTAAATTGCAGTTTTTAGGAACATACTCCAGGATTTGCTTTATTTTGAATTGCCTTCCAGTTTGGGGCTCCATTTGGAATCGGGGTATGTGCACTTGCCTAGGGATGTCTGTGATCTTCTGTATGAGATATTGCTGACTCGGTTCAACAGTGAGTAGATAGAAGTGAAGTCAGGACCTCCTGCAACTTCAGTGTCCTTTTTTCACTACAGCCCTGAATCCAAACAAGTCATGTCCTCTTTGGGGGCTTCGGGAGAATGGCTGCAGGTGTGGGAACATATGTCTCTGCCAGCCTCCCTGCCATCCACCCATCTCCCGCACCCTTCTGCCTGTCACTTCCTTTGGCTCCATTTCAGGACTTAGTTAATGTCTCCATGCGATGGTGGTGGGAGGTGGGTATGGAGGGGCTGGGGAGTTTGGGGTGCTCCCCAGCTGTGCTTGGGGACGGGCCTTGCTCCTGGGGACACGTCTGTTAGTGAGGTGACTGGGCTCAGTGATGAGTGCTCAGTCACTGCAGTGCTGAGGGCCACAGCTCGGAGCCCCTTTCTCCTGGGAATGGAGGAGCCGTGGGAGGCTGTGCTGGGTCTCTTTCGAGCACTCCAGGGAGCTCCTTTCACCAAGTAAGGACGGTTTTTGTTCTTTTAAAGTTTTAAGCTATCACTTGATCACTTGATCACTTGAATCCCGTTATTCATCGATTTGCTAGAGCGGGCACCAGTAACATTTCCATTGGACCCTATCACATGCCAATGTAGCCCAATGGCATCTGGTTGATTCAGGAATATGAAGAGTCTCAAACCGTTCCTTCAGGGTCTTGACAAGGAAGTCTGACCATCTTGTAGGTGGGCGGCCACGTGATCTTTTGACATCCCGTGGGATCCAGTCGGTAACGGCTCTAGTCCAGCGGTTGTCTCCAAATAGCATTTCGTGTCCAGCCCATCTGATTTTCGATGCCTTGGCAAACGAGACAGCGCTCCCTGATTCTGGAATAGCGACGGAGATTGGAACTCCGGATTCCTTCTCTCACTTGAGTGAGGCGTGATATTCCAAGCATAGCTCTTTTGATTCCTCTCTGGGAGACCCGAATAGCATTCTCATCCTGCTTTCGTAGGACCCAGGTCTCTAAGGCGTATGTTAATGCAGGGAGAATGGTGGAGTCAAAGAGATGTGCCCGGAGCTGGAGGTTCTTTGTCCTTCTAGCTATTTCCTCGATGCCTTTGAAGGCATTCCATGCTGCTCTCTTCCTCCTGCGCAGCTCAGGTTTTAGGTCGTTCATCATGTTGATTTCTTGACCTAGGTACACATAATTGCTGCATTCAGAGATGTTTGTTCCACTGAGAGTGAATGGGGCCTCAGGAACTAGTTCATTTTTCATGAACATAGTTTTCTTCCATAAAAATGTATTTGCCACGGCAGAGCCTGGCAAGCTACCCGTGTCATATTTGATATGCCAAATACCAGTAACAATTATAGACCTCATTCCCATGACCTGATGGAATGGTTTGAGGCTCTTTATGTTCCTGGAGCAAGCAGGTGCCCTTGGGCTCTACTAGCATGAGAAAGGATATATGGAGACTGGTGCCCGCTCCGAGCGAAATCGATGATGAACGGGGAAGACAGTGATACAGTGATACAGTTTTCTTCAGATTCAGCTGTAGACCTATCTTTCCACATTCTTGGTCAAAGTCAGCCAGCATTTGTGCTGCTTGGCTAATGTTTGGTGTCATTAGAACGATGTCATCAGCGAGCGGAGGTGGTGTAGTTGCCGACCATCTATCTTCACTCCCATTCCTTCCCATTCTAATTGTTGCATGATGTTCTTGAGGGTGGAACTGAAGAGTTTTTGTGAAATGGTATCACCCTGCCGAACCACTCTTTTGACATCAATGATCACTTTTTTGTAGAATGGTGAGATCCTGGTGGTGAATCCATAATACAGCTTCCGAAGGATCTTGATGTATTGGGTTTGAACACCCTGTTTGGCTAGGGCTGCGATGACCGCTTCAGTCTCCACAGAATCAAAGGCTTTCTGTAAATCAATGAACGTGAGACAGAGCGGCATCTTGTACTCCCTACAAACCTCAATGAGCTTGGTTACTGTGTGGATATGGTCAATTGTGCTGAATCCTTTCCGGAAGCCAGCTTGCTCGCATGGTTGTCCTTCATCTAGTGTTCTGCTAATCCTGTTCAGGATGACTCGTGTAAACAGCTTGTAGATGACGGACAACAGGCAGATGGGACAATAGTTGCCGATGTCGTGAATGTCTCCCTTCTTGAACAGTAGAACTGTCCTGCTGGTTTTCCATTGGGATGGTACCTTGCATTCGGACTTCTCGCCACACACACAAAATATAGTGCCTATTTGAAAATGCACAATGTAACAGCAACAAAAAGAGCAGAAATACGTGTTTAAGCAGAAAGCAGTTTGCTGCTCAGAGGCTGTGTGAGAGCTCCCCTGATCCTCAGCTCCCCACAAAAGCAGCTATTCTGAGTTACCCACCAGTGTATTTCTGGAATTGTTTCTGATTTGATGGTTTACTCCTCAGGAACGTGAAAACAGAACAGCCCCAACAGTGACATCGCAAAGTGTGTCACACACTCATCACACACTCATCAGTGACACACTCATCTCTTTCTCATGTCTTTTTCCATGGAAGGCTCTCCCTTCTGTCCTCAGTGATCTCTGGCAGGAAAGTACTCTAGAACTTCACTTTCTTTTGAAAACTCCTGGGATGATTTGGCTGGCTCTGTTTCTCAATTTTGCTTCTGTGGTAGCAAAAGACATCAGACATGGCATAATTTATACATAGTAGAGTATTTGCAGACATTTCCTTCCATTGGAGAAATTCTCCTACTCCCGGCTTTCAGACGAGGCTTTTTCTTTTCTTTTTTTTTTTTAAATATTTTATTATACCACCGTGAGATATACAGTTACAAAGATGTTCATAAGATGTTCATATTTGGGTTTTGGTCATACAATGTTCCAGCACCCATCCCTCCACCAGTGCCCATTTCCCACCACCAATGTCCCCGGTTCCCTCCTCCCTCCCCCGTCTGCCCCTGTGGCAGGTTTCTTAAATCATTTCTCTTTCTCTAGAAGAGGCTTTTTCTAAAACTATAAAAAGTATTAAACACATTGGTATATTGAACGTTTTTGTTTTATTGAAGAGTTTTTTAAATGATAATGTTTGTAATAAAAAGCCGGCAAGCTACCTGTATCATATTTGATAGCCAAATACCGTAATTATAGACCTCATTCCCAGTCCTGATGGAATGGTTTGAGGCTCTTTATGTTCCTGGAGCAAGCAGATGCCCTTGGGCCTCTACTAGCATGGACAGGACATATGGGAGTTACTGGGCCCGCTCGGAGCAAATCGAGATGACGGGAAGACAGTGATACAGTGATTTAATATGAATTGGCTACTCAGTGATTCAGTATAAATGAAAATAATGTCATTGTTATTTATTTATTCTCTTAGTAAATGTTTTTTAGATTATAACTTAAATATTCCTAATTGCACACATAAAAATATGGTCAATAACTTCCAATATTTCATAGTACAAAGTGTTGAGGTACTCTATGGAAGTGCTCATGGGAAATCATTCATTCAAGCCACATGAGGAAAGGGAATGCTGTGGAGTCTTCTCTGACACCTGGCATTCTGGACCTGCTCTTTCTCAAATAAAGATGTTTGAGGAAGTAGAAAATGGGGTGTTGTGAGGGAGCCGTGTTTGACACTCAAGCAGGCTGGACCTTAAGACTTCATGTGGGGGCCAGAGCGATAGTCCAGCGAGTAGGGCGTTTGCCTTTGCAGCGGCCGGCCTGTGCAGGCCTGGGTTCTATCCCGGCATCCCATGTGGTTCCCCGAGCACCACCAGGAGTAATTCCTGAGTGCAGAGCCAGGAAAAACCCCTGAGCATTGCCGGGTGTGACCCAAAAAAAAAAAAACAAAAAAAAAAAAAAAAAGACTTCATGTGTATCATCTCTTGTCTCTGTGCAATTCTCTCTTCCTCCAAGTCAGATGACTTACTTTGTTGTTTACATTGAAGGATATTAAAATCTTCATTAAATAGATGTGTCCCAAATAAAGAGCTCTGCCATTACTGGCATTAATGAATCCCATTGGGTGAGCAAGAACCAAACACTGGTTAAACGCCTACGACATCGAAAGCGAAAAGTATCTTTAAAGATGACACACCACTGACCAAGCAAATGGAAGCAAAGATAAACAAATGGGATTATATAAAACTAAAAGCTTCTGCACCTCAAAAGAAACGGTGACCAAGATACAAAGACAATCCACAGAGTGGGAAAGGATATTCACCCAATACCCATCTGACAAGGGGTTAATATCCAGGATATATCAGGCACTGGTAGCACTCCACAAAAAAAACAGCCAACCCCATCAAAAAATGGGGGAGAAGAAATGAACAGAAGCTTCCAAAAAAGAAGAAATTCGAATGGCCAAAAGGCATATGAAAAAGTGTTCTTCATCTTTAATCATCAGGGAGATGCAAATCAAAACAACAATGAGGTGTCGGGGAACGCCGCGGGTCCCCGACAGTGTCAGGACAGAGGTTGTCTTCTACCTCCGGAGGCCGGGAGAACAGATGAAAACTCACAAGTCCGTGCAATTCCAAAAGGCTTTTAATGGTACAAAAGCTCTCCCACAGCACTCCAATATAATGAACAAACTCTAGCTCTGGTCCGAACTTAGATCATACAAAAGAGCCTAAGTCTCCCACCAAAGAGAGAGGATCTCACCCGAGCTGAGTCCTACCCAGAAGAAGGAGCAAAGGCCAAAGAGCAAAAGGCCAAAAGCCAAAAGCCACCGCGGAACCAAAAGCTAAAGGCTGAGGAACCAAAAGGCAAAAGGGTAAAAGGTGAAGGGGCCTTATGTCAGCCCCTTATATACACCAAAAAGTAACCCAATCGGGAGGTTGTCATGCCAACAAAGAACCCTAAACAGAGTGTAGTGCCACACCCTATTGTAGGTATAAACAAAGGTTACACCAAGGAATAATCCCGAGATTATCTCTTATGTAAAACACTGAGAGAGAGAGGGGGCTGATATAAAGTAATACATCTTAACTTCATGAGCTTCATGTAATCTAGATGGTACCCACAAGGTCCTTATTATCTGCACCAGGGTGATTCTGAGTATCTTGTTCTCATGTACTGAAAGGGTCATACTCGCCTGCTTAGAGCAAAACTAGTATGATCCTTCCTATAGTCTTCCTTTAGTCTCAGCGTAGCCAGGGTGGTAGTCTCCTGGTAAATTCTAACTGTCCCACGTTGGGTGCAGTGGGTATAAAGAGGAGCTGTGCCCAATCTAGAAAACATAGAAGTCTTAGTAGATGTATAAGTCAGAAGTTATTCAATCAAGGTGACTTCTGTAACTGCCACACCCTCTAGAAGTGTTTACATAGAAGAGAGATCTCATTAGAATGAACATTGCCTTAAATAAGATTAAGCTGGGAGTGAGCAAAACAACAAAACTCCCAGATTAGCTAAACATGTCCCTCCAACAACTCCCTCCTTTTTGTTTACAAAAATATAAAAATACAAGTATTCTAAATAATACATACAGAGGAGAGAAACAGAAAAGGAACAATTCCAATTACAAGGTAATATCATATGTTGTCCCAATGTCCGAATTCATTTTGAACCGAGTAAAGTTCATAGTAAAATGTCTCTGGCTGTTTGGTCATAACAGACTACAGCCTGTATTGTCCTAAATTAGTGAGAGTCAATTTCCCATGAAGTCACATCTCTGGAACAAGGTCAGAAGAACTGAAGAACGATTCTGGAACAGCAGCACGGTGAAGACAGGAATGAGTCTCGGGAGAGCAATCATCAGGGACTCGATGTATTATCAGGAACACTGGATCAGGTTTCAGGAGCACTGGAACAAACTTCTCAAGCACTGGAATAGGTCTCTGGAACAGCGGTACAGGCATTTCGCAAGGCATCTTCAGCAAGGGAACACTGGCACCGGTAATCATACCTATAACTTAATTTTAGGTGAGAAAAAACACTTTGAAATTAATCCAAATAGAGACATGAGGGGTTTGGCAGGAACCAAGTCTGGTATGGAGAGAAGAACATAAAGAAGCCCAAGCAGGTGAGCAATGAGATAAGTATGAGACGAACAAAATTGAGGAGTCTAATAGGTCAGCGAAGGAGCTGATGAATCCAATTGAGAGGAGTAGTTTAGACATAACATAGACACAACATTATTCACAAACATATTGGCCACCACACGCACACACACATACCTTTGAAAGAAAATATAAGGAAAAACTTTTTGCAAATTATTAAGTTTTGTAGTGAGCACTGTTTTAGGAATCTCGAGGATTGAGCATTGTAGCACAAGTTTACGCATTCCACCATCTTAGCCTGTGAACAGAATCATTAGAAAATCTTTTTCATTGATTTGTAATGAGCACTGTGATCAGAGTCCAAAGCCTCGAACATCATAGAAGGAACGCAGCAGCCAAGTCTTTTCCTGTAAATCTCTGAACAAAAGCATAAAAACTTTTTATTAGTTGTTAGCAGTTTTGATATTGATCACTATACTTGGAGTTCACCCTTTTTCCTCCTTTTTTTTTTTTTTTTTTAATTTTTTTAACCTGTAAACAGAACGTTAGAAAACTCATTAAGTTTTAAAACCTTGACACTGAATATCATACATGGGAATCCATTTCATTTCTCTTGAAACATTAGAAAACTTCGTCATTTCTATACCTTAGAAAATTCTTACAAAATATCTTCTCCTTGAGAGTTATTCACGGCTCTCACCTTTAAACACTTCAAAAGCAGCAAGGGAAACATTAAGACACTTACACACTAAACACTAGAAAAACTTTTTTATGGTACCTTCTTTTGGAGGGTTATTGTACTTTTACCTTTAAACTCACTCAAGTTTTTTTTTTTTTTTTTTAGGAAGAAAGGGTTATCTCCCACAAAACATCACAGCCAGCAAGATTTTTTTAAAGATGAACCAAGATCAACAGGCGCAAACAAAATTATTGTATTAAAGATGACCATGTCGCCGCAAGATATCATTAACTCGGAGGTTTGACAGCAGCACAATTAAGACTTTAAAAAAATTAGGTGTTTAGACCTGTATTGGAAAAGGTTTTAGACCTTCTCAATTAATTTTGGTGAATTGTTGTTTTTTTTTGTCAGTGTTATCCAGGGCTCTCCTTAAGACAAATTAAGGTGAAAAGGAAAGATCGTTGTTTCAACAACCGATTCTGAAGTTTTTGAGCACGTTTAACAATTTCAGCCAAACATTTACCATAAATCATCACCAAAACTATCATTTGCAGCATTGCCAAAATATCCAACACTAATTATCTGCAACCTCCAGCCACGTGGGACGGAGCACAGACCAATAAAAAGTGAACAATTAGTCCGGTTTGTCTCTATGGAAGCTCGGTGCACTGAAAGTGGCAGGCAAATCCAGATAGAGCCCTAAGCTCTTTTCCAGCTGAATAAATAAAGATGCCACCAAGAAATCTGACCTTTCATTTTCTTAAACCAAAGGTCGGAAAGCCTCTACTTTAAACTTAACAGCTGCTCACCAAAACTTGCACTCAGCCCGTGGGAGAGGTGCAGTTTTATCACAAAAAATCATAAGAGTTAGCACCAGAAAGACCAAAATAAAAGAATAGCCATAGGAATAGCGAAGCCCAGAGCTTTGCTCTTTGACTATTAAATTGAGAACAGGAAGAATGACAAGGCTTTTGAGACTTGACGGGCTCAGGGACCCCTTCCCCCCTCACAGAGCTTGTAAGAGCCTGGGGAAACCCTCAAACTGAGCATCCCTTTCTGTTAGAGGGCGCTTCGCCGGGTATTAACTCGGAAAGTTTTCGGTTGGAGAGACTGCCTCCCTCTGGATGCTTCTTTTCTTTCTCTAGGTTATCGTGAAGACTTAAAAACTGTCTGCTAGATTTAATTTCATGACTCTCTGAAAGACAAGCAGGAATCACAAAAGTCGGATTACTGCTATCACCTGAAAAAGAAGGTGAAGCCAGAACAAAGAAAAAACTTCCAAGAAGTAACCCATTTTAACTCACGGTTGTAGTCTTCCAGCTTCAGGAAAAGTTCATCAGCAACTGGTGGGACCCCAGATGCCCACCCGGGACGCCAAATGTCGGCGCCCGGGGTCCCGACAGTGCCGGACGAGTCCCTTCTACCCCGCCGGCGAGCCGGATGAAAACTCACGAGTCGGGCAGTTCCAAAAATGGCTTTTAATAGTACAAAAGCTCTTCCACAGCAACCAATATAATGAACAAACCTAGCTCTGGTCCGAACTTAGACCATACAAAAGAGCCTAAGTCTCCCACCAAAGAGAGAGGATCTCACCCGAGCTGAGTCCTACCCAGAAGAAGGAGCAAAGGCCAAGAGCAAAAGGCCAAGCCAAAAGCCAAAAGCCGCAGGAACCAAAAGCTAAAGGCTAGGAACCAAAAGGCAAAGGTAAAAAGGGAAGGGGCCTCAAGTCAGCCCCTTATATACACCAAAGTAACCTAATCGGGAGGTTGTCAGCCAACAAAGAACCCTAAACAGAGTGTAGTGCCACACCCCATTGTAGGTATAAACAAAGGACCAAGGAATAATCCGAGATATCCTTATGTAAACACTGGAGAGAGGGGCTATAAAAGTAATACTCACGGCTATAATCTAGATGGACCCACAGGTCCTTATTACGCACCAGGGACTGAGTCCTAGTGAGGAGCTAGAGCAAACTAGTATGATCCTCTAGTCCCTTAGTCTCACGAGCCAGGGGTAGCTCCTGTTCACTGCCACGTTGGGGCAGTGGGTAAAAGAGGAGCGGCCCAATCTAGAAAACATAGAGTCTTAGTAGATGTATAGTCAAAGTATTCAATCAAGGTGACTTCTGTAACTGCCACACCCCTCTAGAAGTGTTTACATAGAAGAGAGATCTCATTAGAGAACATTGCCAAATAGATTGCTGGAGTGAGCAAAACAACAAAACTCCCAGATTAGCTAAACATGTCCCCAACAATGAGGTACCACCACACCACAGAACTGCACACATACAAACAGCAAGAACAACCAGTGCTGGCGTGGATGTGGGGAAAAAGGGACTCTGATCCACTGTTGGTGGGAGTCGACTGGTCCAGCCCTTTTGGAAAACAATATGGGCATTCCCCGAAAACTAGATATTGAGCTCCCATTTACCAGCAATAGCACTCCTGGGAATATACCAGGACCGAAAAACATAAGAAACACTTTGTACTTCTTCCGCTATTCACTATAGCTAGAATCTGGAAACAACCTAAATGCCCGGGAACAGAGGACTGGCTAAAGAAACTGTGGTTCATCTACACTATGGAATACTATGCGGCTGTCAGAAAAGATGACATTGAATTTACCTGCAAATGGAGGGACATGGAGACTATCATGCTGAGTGGAAATTAGTCAGAAGGAAAAGGACAGATATAGAATGACTGCATTCATAATAGGACATAAATAGATACCGTGTTTTACTAATGGGAAATGGTAATGGCAGATTAAGACTCACCATTGAATATACACAAAGAGACTTAAGGATAAACTCTAAATATCTGCAGGGCTAGCCACAATGTGTAAAAAGAAGAGGCAGAGAGATGCAGAGACAAGAGAGAGACAGAGAGAGAAAGAGAGGAAACTGGGGTACCGTATTAAGGCAGCATGGGGGTGGGCAGGAGGGGTGGGGCACTTGGTGGGTGGAAATGGGGCACTGGTGGAGGGATGGGTGCTGGTATACTGTATTACCAAGAACCAATTATGATCACCTTTGTAATGTATGTTTCACTTGGTATAATAAAAAATTAAAAAAATAAAAAAAAAAAAAACACTGGTTTTTATAGACCCGCTGATTGTTTGAGATTATTTTCAGATTCTTATATCCTGTGGGTTGGTTCTGTGGGAGGGAAGTTTAAAAAAAAAAGCAGAAGATGAAAAATGCAACATGTAGATATTTTATGTATTAGTTACTTCCAACAGACAAGTGTGTAAGTTTGAATCCCATAAACATTAATACTCAGTGGTCACAGCATACACCCAACACATACACACACACTTTATTCCTTAGCTTTTCACAAGACTTTATGCTAGATACAATATAAAGCATCTTATACAGTATTTTATAGTATAATGCATGAAACTAAGAATACACTTGACAGAAACTTTTGAATTCATTGAAAGTGAGATTAAATTTAAAATTTAATTTCTTTAATTTAAAATTAAATCTAAACTTTTTTTACTTCTTTTTTTGTTACATGGTTACAATAGTGTGAATGTTTGTGGGGTTTTGTTTTGGATTTGTTTTTTGTTTGGGGACCACACCCCCCATGGTGCTCAGTGATCACTCCTGGCAGACTCTGGGACTATGGCATGCCAGCAATCAAACCCAGGTAGGCCACATGCAGGACAAATGCTCTCCCTTCTGTATTGTCTCTCCAGCCCCCTTTTTTTTTAGCTTTTTTGGGTCACACCCGGCGATGCTCAGGGGTTACTCCTGACTTTTCGCTCAGGAATTACTTCCTGACGGTGCTCGGGGGGACCATATGGGATGCTGGGGATTGAACCCAGGTCAGCCGGGCACGGCAAATGCCCTACCTGCTGTACTATCACTCTGGCCCCTCTCCAGCCCCCTGTTTATGTATGATGAACATACTAACTGCCCCTCACCACCACCCAGGTGCCCAAGACCCTCCCACCCGAATTGTTCCTGTGTCACTTCCTGTGTCTCTTTCTACTCTCCCCCACGTTGCTTAGTGATAGAATATTTTGTGATTCGAAGTCAAGGGTTTGTTAACCTTTGATACTTCTAGTCCCTTGTTTCATTTCTCTGTTTACCACAGATGAGTGAGATCAACAGGTATTTGTTCCCAGAGACAGAGGACTCTCCTCACTATGTACTGTCCAGTGTTTGGTGAAAGGTACATGTGGGCTCCATGGAGGAGAGGGTAGCCTGGGTGGGCGTGTGTTTACACAGTGAGTCCACTCCCAATGGTCATTTCTTCCTTGCCTTTGGATTCTTTTTTTCAGATCATGTCAGGCATTTCAACTTATTACATGTACACTAGGTTAACAATTCAGTAAGCATACCAGTAGACAAACACTTCCAGTTTTTGGACCGTAATACATCAAGCCTGGAATCATTAGTAACATTTTGACCATAAATTAGCCTGATCTAATGCATTTTACTCTTTTCCTCTCACCCCTTGACACCTACTCTTATCCACATTTCTGAGTTTTGCCTGTAGACTTACAGAAATCTTTGCCTTGTGGGCTGTTTTCTGTTTTCTTCTGACTGATCACATGTTCCTGACTGTGCAGCAAATGCATTGATACAGTGACTGGGGGAAGAGTTTTTGTTTGTTTTTGATTTTTTTAAATGCAATTTAATTTTTAAATTTTATTATACCACCATGAGATATACAATTACAAAGCTGTTTGTGATTGGGTTTCAGTCATATGGTAATCCAGCACCCATCTCTTGAGGAGGGTAAGAATCCGCAGCATCTTCTCTAGCTACGATGTCACAGCAAAAGGTGCACCTCTTGAAACAGTGGAGGGCAGGTGTCTTCCCTGCTCGTAGGAGTATCAGAGTGAGTTGAGGGCTCCAATTGGCCATTTCATCTTGAAGTCAACTCTCAGTCTTTTCCAATCCATATTCTGGTTTTCACTTGAGAAACTTGGTGAGGTTGTGAATTTGACTTATACTTCAGCGACACAGAGTACAATGATTTTTTTAAGAACCCCTTTGTTCTTGATTTCTGGAAATATTAACTATCTGGTTAATGAAAATAAAAGGACCTTTCAGAGTGGCCATAGAAACTCTGTTTCTGAGCCCTTCTTGAGCTGGAGTTAAGATGCCTGAACCTACATTTTCTCTTGTAAAATGCCTAGTGCTTTTGAATGCATTCATCTTATCTTGCAGTTCTTACACTTGTCATTATTGTGATGCTCATGGGCAGCTGCTGCTCAGACTTCTCATCTTTATTTTAGCTGCACCTTTACCACAATTAACCACAGGTAAAAACTTTTTATTTTGTTTTGGGGCCACACTGACAGTGCTCAGGGGCTGTTCCCAGCTCCGGCTTGGGATTTGATAATGGTGGCATCCAGGGAACCACGTGATGCTGGAGATCCAACCTGCCCCCAGCCTGGAAGCAAAGCCTGTGACCCCCCATTGTGACACCTTCCTAGCTGCATACCTTGATTGATTTACTTCTGCTTTTTGCCATGGATACTTAGAACCTGTTTCCCACAGTCCAGTCCACATTTATGGCCAAGTGAATCCTAAAATCCTGCTTCTGAGGGTTTACGGCCTGGGCCCACGTGGAATACCAATTCTGTATCAGGAAAATGAATACAGAGAATTGACTAGTAAAAGCTGGTTAACTACCAAACAGAGTGAATGCAATTCAGGGATACAGGATGTCCAAATGCCAAGGTCAGACACTAACCTTGAGACCCTGGAGGCCCAGGGAGGGGCCAGCTCCAGGAACTGGTCCGCCCCGGCTGTGTTTGAGACCTGTTTATAAGGAACTTGTTCCACAAGTGGGATGTGGTTCCCCGGCTGGGTGCTAGTCAAGCCTGATGAAGCATCAGAGGCTGGAGTTGTTCTACAAGAAGCCACTGGCTGAGCTATTGCCTTGGGCTAGAGCTGGTAAACATAAAGCTATTTGCTTGGGTGCCAGTGGGCCAGAGCTAGTAGGAAAGAAGCTTCCCATTAGGGGGTGGCATGCCAGGGCTTGTTCATACCAATCCAGCTTCTGGGACTCATATGGCTGCTGAGAAACTGGCTCAAGGCCGAGCTTTCAGGGCTGGATCTCTTATACCTGCTAGAGGCCATGAGCTGAGAAGTAAAATCACTGCAGAGCAAGACAGAGAAGCCCCTTCCTTGTTGCACCTCACAGCAACCCCTCAGGGCTTCCATGAACAAATGCTGACATGACATGTCGGGGCAAAGAGAGAGAATTTTATGAGAACCATAAGGGACAAAATGTGGGCGGGGACTGAGTGGCAATTAATTTGTCTTCGAGTGCTCATTAGTAAAGTACTTGGTTGGTCCTTATGAGAAGTGGTGAGGTCATTTTTAATTCCCACACTGAAAGCCAACTGTGTCCCTGGCCATGGGGTGTTCTGAGGAGGAAATGTGGGCCTACTGTGCCTTCAGATGTAGCTCAGGAGAGTCTCACTTGGATGCTCGCTGGGAAGGAAGCACCTTCTTAGAGCTGTACGTTCGGTCACAGATTTCCTTTCAGGCCTTCTATGTGCCTCGCAAGCCTGCACACTCCAGTCCAGGAGAACAGCCATGCTGAGGTGGTGGGAAGTGGCTAGGCCCCCTGCCCCTCTGAGAGGATGGCATGCCCGCTGCCCTCTGAGGGGATGGCATGCCCGCTGCCCTCTGAGGGGGATGGCATGCCCGCTGCCCTCTGAGGGGGATGGCATGCCCACTGCCCCCTGAGGGGATGGCATGCCCGCTGCCCTCTGAGGGGGATGGCATGCCCGCTGCCCCTCTGAGAGGATGGCATGCCCGCTGCCCTCTGGAGGGGATGGCATGCCCGCTGCCCTCTGAGGGGATGGCATGCCCGCTGCCCTCTGAGGGGATGGCATGCCCACTGCCCTCTGAGGGGATGGCATGCCCGCTGCCCTCTGTGGGGATGGCATGCCCGCTGCCCTCTGAGGGGATGGCATGCCCACTGCCCTCTGTGGGGATGGCATGCCCGCTGCCCTCTGAGGGGATGGCATGCCCGCTGCACTCTGTGGGGATGGCATGCCCGCTGCCCCTCTGAGGGGATGGCATGCCCGCTGCCCTCTGTGGGGATGGCATGCCCACTGCCCTCTGAGGGGATGGCATGCCCACTGCCCTCTGTGGGGATGGCATGCCCGCTGCCCTCTGAGGGGATGGCATGCCCGCTGCCCTCTGAGGGGGATGGCATGCCCACTGCCCTCTGTGGGGATGGCATGCCCGCTGCCCCTCTGTGGGGATGGCATGCCCACTGCCCTCTGTGGGGATGGCATGCCCACTGCCCTCTGAGGGGATGGCATGCCCGCTGCCCTCTGAGGGGATGGCATGCCCGCTGCCCTCTGAGGGGATGGCATGCCCGCTGCCCTCTGAGGGGATGGCATGCCCGCTGCCCTCTGTGGGGGATGGCATGCCCGCTGCCCTCTGTGGGGATGGCATGCCCGCTGCCCTCTGAGGGGATGGCATGCCCGCTGCCCTCTGAGGGGATGGCATGCCCGCTGCCCTCTGAGGGGATGGCATGCCCGCTGCCCTCTGAGGGGATGGCATGCCCGCTGCCCTCTGAGGGGATGGCATGCCCGCTGCCCTCTGAGGGATGGCATGCCCGCTGCCCTCTGTGGGGATGGCATGCCCACTGCCCTCTGTGGGGATGGCATGCCCGCTGCCCTCTGGAGAGGATGGCATGCCCACTGCCCTCTGAGGGGATGGCATGCCCGCT
This sequence comes from Cryptotis parvus, assembly GCA_021461705.1. Classification (NCBI taxonomy): domain Eukaryota; kingdom Metazoa; phylum Chordata; class Mammalia; order Eulipotyphla; family Soricidae; genus Cryptotis; species Cryptotis parvus. The sequence continues at coordinate 16,611 of JAJIBD010014182.1, forward strand.
GCCCTCTGAGGGGATGGCATGCCTGCTGCCCTCTGTGGGGATGGCATGCCCGCTGCCCTCTGTGGGGGATGGCATGCCTACTGCCCTCTGTGGGGATGGCATGCCCGCTGCCCTCTGTGGGGATGGCATGCCCACTGCCCTCTGTGGGGATGGCATGTCCACTGCCCTCTGAGGGGATGGCATGCCAGCTGCCCTCTGAGGGGGATGGCATGCCCGCTGCCCTCTGAGGGGATGGCATGCCCGCTGCCCTCTGAGGGGATGGCATGCCCGCTGCCCTCTGTGGGGATGGCATGCCCGCTGCCCTCTGTGGAGATGGCATGCCCGCTGCCCTCTGAGGGGATGGCATGCCCGCTGCCCTCTGAGGGGATGGCATGCCCGCTGCCCTCTGAGGGGGATGGCATGCCCGCTGCCCTCTGTGGGGATGGCATGCCCGCTGCCCTCTGAGGGGATGGCATGCCCACTGCCCTCTGTGGGGATGGCATGCCCACTGCCCTCTGTGGGGATGGCATGCCCACTGCCCTCTGAGAGGATGGCATGCCCACTGCCCTCTGAGGGGATGGCATGCCCGCTGCCCTCTGAGGGGATGGCATGCCCACTGCCCTCTGTGGGGATGGCATGCCCGCTGCCCTCTGTGGGGATGGCATGCCTACTGCCCTCTGTGGGGATGGCATGCCCGCTGCCCTCTGAGGGGATGGCATGCCTGCTGCCCTCTGTGGGGATGGCATGCCCGCTGCCCTCTGTGGGGATGGCATGCCCACTGCCCTCTTGTGGGGATGGCATGCCCGCTGCCCTCTGAGGGGATGGCATGCCCGCTGCCCTCTGAGGGGATGGCATGCCCGCTGCCCTCTGTGGGGATGGCATGCCCCCGCCCTCTGTGGGGATGGCATGCCCACTGCCCTCTGAGGGGATGGCATGCCCGCTGCCCTCTGAGGGGATGGCATGCCCACTGCCCTCTGTGGGGATGGCATGCTGGCACATTACTCCTTCAGTGACCTCGCTCTTTTCAGTGCCCCAGCTTAGATGCCTCTGACTCACTTAGCAGTTTGAAAATAGAAAATGAAGTTTAGTTTCAGCACTTTTTGGAGCATGAGGGTAAGAGTAGAACCAGTCATTATTAATTATAATAGCATTCTTGTAAAAAAAAACTAAAAAATGTCGAGACAAAGAACTAATGGAATGGCAGAGAATATGCATTTCATTCCAGAGAAGAGCTTACCCAGAAGAATTTCTTTAATTTTTTTCAAACTGAGGGAAATATCCTTTCCAATTTTGTTTTTGTAGTAATCAGTACTTTATAGGTGAGCAGCAAATAACATCACTAGAATTATTTAAAGCAAATGCTTTGAAGCAATATAATTAAATTTCTTTATGGAACTATAATAAGTTTAAGCTGAAGAATGAGGCATTGTCTGTAAACGCATACACATATGTATTAAAAAATGCTGTGTGCCATGCTTTTCCCAATGAAAAGGTTTCTAGAAATATAGTATCTGGGATTTCATGCTGTCTGACTGGGGCAGGGAAAAGATTGAGCAGCTCAGAACAGGAAAGACATAATGTTTGGACCCTAGGGAGTACCAGACAGGAGGACAGTGATGACCAAGTGACAGAGCATGTTTCTTTTCAAAAGAACACTTATGTTTCTCTGGAAAACAATACGGACATTCCTCCAAAGACTAGAAATTGAGCTCCCTTTTGACCCAGCCATACCACTCCTGGGAATATACCTTGGGAAGCCAAAAACACACAGCGGAAACACAATCCAACTCTTGTTACTTATTTATTACCACAAAAAGCCAATCGCCAAAAAATCCTGATGGCTTCTAGTTGCAACCCACATGTATAGAGAAGGAAAAAGGAGGAGGGAAAGAGATAAAGAAACCCTTTGGCAGCTATGGGGAGAATTGGACTTGTGTGGGAAATGGGCACTGTGGAGGAAGAAAGGCTGGAACACTGTGTGACCGAAACCTCTAAAAATGAACACGCTATTGTATATCACGTGGTATAATAAAATGTTTTAAAAAAAGAAAAAACTTAATGTTTCTTAGCAAGTGTGAGGACTCTTCCGCTGCCAAGAACCGGGATATTTATATTGTCCTTGTGGCCACCCAGTACAGACAGACCATGAGCATTCATGTCTGTCCCATCATGGGCCTGTGTCAGACTGCCCTGATTCTGTCGCCCCTGGACAGCCCACTGGCTGGATATCCTGAACTGCTGCTCCAAAGTCCAGAGGGAAGATGGGGAGTGAGGCCAGCTGGGTCTGCAGCCCACTCTGGGCAGTGAGGCTGGCCTGTTGTTATTAGGAATCCAGGGAACACATTCAGGTGCTGCCTCCAGATGTGGCTGTGAGGGAGAGCTGCTGCCACCAGCAAAAGGCTGTGTGCTCTGTGCTAAGCCCCTGCCTGCAAGTACTGTCCCTTGATAACATGGTATTGGAATGGACATTTATTTTCTCGCCAAACCATAGCACTATCTGGGCTGGTTTTGGTTTTCTTCCCTGTGGAACTGGAAGTAGGGACTAGCATTATGGCCACTGGGTAATAAACAAGAGGATATTTATTGCAAAATGAGTAACACTGGAAATAAGAAAACAAATGCACCCTGGAGTATACCACCCAGTGGTCATTTCCCTGTAATCCTTCAGTGAGTCTTAAGAAAGAATGAGAAGTTGGATGGATGGATGAGAGCCAGAGTATAAAGTCTCTGGTGGCTAGTTCCCAATTCACTATTCTGTTTTATACCTCATTTAAAATTTTTCTAAATATTTAGGTAATTTAAATTCTACTGTCTCACTCCTAAGTCTGTGATTCATGAGAGAAAGAGAAGAAAAAATACTTCTGTTAAATAACTGGAAAGTTCTGTTAAATAGCTGACCTCCATCATAAGTAGAGTCTTTCAAATTTAGGATCTCAGCTAAAAGCAAGTGTGTAGTTTTTGATAGGAAAGGATGATCACTTGATCACTTATCACTTGAATCCCATTATTCATTGATTTGCTCGAGCGGGCGCCAGTAACATTTCCATTGGACCCTATCACGTGCCAATGTAGCCCAGTGGCATCTGGTTGATTCAGGAATATGAAGACCCTCAAACCGCTTTCTTCAGGGTCTTGACGAAGAAGTCTGACCATCTTGTAGGTGCGTGGCCACGTGATCTTTTTGACATTCCGTGGGATCCAGTCGGTAACGGCTCTAGTCCAGCGGTTGTCTCCAAATCGCATTACAGGTCCAGCCCATCTCATTTTCGATGCCTTGGCAAACGAGGGAAAGGATGATGCCGAAAGTAATTCATGTGCAATAGGAGAAAAAGCTAAACTATAGTACATTTCCAACAAACCACATACATTTTTGGGGGAACCCTGTAATAAATGATCTAATTCTTAAAATAAGTCCCAGAAAAAATGATATATACATATATATTTCTATTTCATATATAAAATATATGATATATGTACATATATACATATATGTGTGTTATTTGTAATATAATATTAATAAATTATTTCTTAAATGAGAGAATATCAATCTCATCATTCACACTTACCAACTAATACCAAGGCCTGCGCTCCGCTCCTGAGCCCTCCAAGATGCCAGTGCTCTGTGACTATAGATGTGCCTCTGTGGATGCACTGTCACCACAAACCCAGGCAAAGAAGTAGTGAGGTGAGTCTGTGCCCCAAGACCCACAGGTCAGCTCTGGACTGTGATCCCAGCCCTCCCTACCTGCTAGCAGGTGCGTTTCCTGGGGAAGCCTTCCTCCACCTGTCAGCAGTGTCTTTGTGACTAATGGAATAAGATAATGGATACATTTTGAGACAAAAGAGAAAATGATTGAAATAACCAAAGAGAAAAAAATGATTTCACCCCCATAATGCGAGATTTGTCTCACTCTACCCCTTGACGTTTTCTCCTGTATATCTCACGGTGCTTTTCTAATTGCAACTCCCAAGAAGGAGCATTGATTTGAGTTTATGCTTCTGCAAAACATTCTGTGACAGAGCAGCAGATGGAAAGCATTATGGTTATGTCGGCTTTAATTAAAAGTTTCCATGCTGTTCTATGTATTATTTCTCCCTTAGCCATTTAAAGAGTTTGCTTAAGATCATAATTTTTAGGGATGTTATTGAGCTGATTATTTTTTCTGAAAACTCAAAATAATAACATCACTTTCTGCTTAAATGGAAATACCTTTAAATCCCATTAAGCAAGAGTCTCTTTTGTATGTGATCATTTTAAAATGACCAATCTTCAACTGTTTTTATAGTGAAATATGCTTCTAGCACCTGACAATATTCTTCAGTTCAATTTTAGAAATCTTAAACATTGAAAGCAAAATGATAACAATATGTGTCACCCTGTGTAAATACCTCATAACACTCCTACGGGGCTGCTCTGCTCAGCTCATGCCTGCACCATTTTATACTTAGTACAAAGCTGTGAGACACCAGGTCCACAGTAATTCATCAAAACGAAGATACCCCTGGTTTAAAATGAGCCATTGGACCAGCAAGAAAACTCAACACCTGAATACATGCTCCAATGCAGGAGGCACAAGTTCAGCCCACAGCACTGAATGGTTCCCTGAGAACCGCAGGTGTGACCCCCTATCACAGAGCCAAGAATATCCCTGGAGCTTTGCTGGATGTGACCCCCCAAATCAAAACATAAATAAACTAATTCATTTCAATGAGTTATTGTGTTTGCACCCCTAAAATATGGTCAGTGAAAATTATAAAAAGCCAACAATTTCGGCATGACCTTAGATTCAGTGGAGCCTGGAATGGAATCTATATCTTAGATTTATGCGGCGCCAATCTGTCTTGCATATAAAGAAATTGAAATAGAATTAAAAACTTGTCTCTATAAGTTAGCAGAACTGGGATCAGAACCTAAGGCTGGCTAGGACCGCTGGTTTGTTTTGTAATTTACATTTGTGCTTTCACCAAGCAATTCAGGAGCATTGAAAGGCAAGATTTCTCTCTATGGTGTATCTGCTTTTAACCTTAAATTACTCTTATAAGTTGCTAGTAGAAGTATAGTTGACATACTTCTGAAGTGCCTCTTCTCATTGTCTGCTTGAATGTGTAAGCTTTCTGACCTATGCAGTGTCAGCTAAACATCGCCCCAAAGATTTTGTGCAAACATAATTATTAACAAAGGCACATAATTATTGACAAATGCACAGGCACATTTTTCAGCACGCGTGCATACTCAGACACACGGAAGCAAACTTAATATTTAACACTAGAGCATGGTGAAAATAAGCTCTGGTCCTTCACTACGTGAAAGTTAAGTTGTTATAGAAAACAGCAGTTGGTATTAATATTTACTGACATGGAAAATATTCAGAATGCATCACTTTTCTCTGAGGTTATGTCAGTATTCTTATGCAGAAAAGGAGTGGCAGTCACATTTTTATCCTAGACTCTAGAATAATTCCTTTCACCTCTCTGGTTCTCCTTGGTGAAATGAGTGGATTTCAAAATGAAATGATTAGAAATTTTACAGTTCTAAAGTGAACATGCCCGTTCCCAAAAGAACGGAACCAAGTACAATAGGAAAGTGTGCTGGAGCCCATCCCAAAGGTGCCGTGGCTGGAGGCGACTGCGTTCGGGCATGACAGGGCAGGACATGTGGGCTGAGCAGGGGCATTTCCATCCCCACTTCACCACACAGTCGTGCTACGTATGTTTTCAGTAATACCAGCACAGCTCATACATTTTTAATCAATCAGTCAATCAATTAATTGATTAAGACATTTCTTTGATTGATCATTACATTGATACATAATTCAATTAATAAATGTATTTATTTTTGCTTTTTGGGTCACACCCGGCAATGTTCAGGGGTTACTTCTGGCTCTGCACTCAGGAATTACTCCTGGAAGTGCTTGGGGGACGATATGGGATGCCGGGGATCAAAGCCAGGTCAGCCACATGCAAGGCAAATGCCCTCCCTGCTGTGCCTTTGCTACCACCAGCACAGGTTTTTTTTTTTAATTTTTTAATTTTTTTTCTTTGCTTTTTGGGTCACACCCGGCAATGCTCAGGGGTTACTCCTGGCTCTGCACTCAGGAATTACTCCTGGCGGTGCTCGGGGGACCATATGGGATGCCGGGGATCGAACCCGGGCCAGCATGGGCCGGCTGCGTGCAAGGCAAACGCCCTACCTGCTGGGCTATCGCTCCGGCCCAGCACAGTTATTTTAAAACAGAAGAGAGACAAGATCTCCTCACCTAGATGTTCTCTCCCCTGTGTAGATAGACAAACAGAACACCCAGGTCAGATGTGGCTCCAGTGGCACAGCACCTGCTTCTTGTCAAGTATGAGGCCCTGGATCTGATTCCCAGCCTCACCCCCTCTACCCCCATCATTTCTGAGACACAAAACAAAGGAATAGACAATTTTGAATGATGAAAACGGCTTTGCCTTGGATTACAAAACTGAGGTAACCAAGCAGAGGGGCGAGAGATGGGGGGCAGGCAGAGAAGGCTAGAAGCGCACGTAGTGACCATAGTGACTGGTCTGGGTACTTTGGTGGTCGTGAGGGTCAGGGACAGCATCCAGACCATGAACATGCACATGCTTTTCACCTTGTGCACATGAATGTCAAGCTTTTTAATGTTGCACATGATGGTCATACCTTTTGCCCTCCGAAATTTGGGGTCAGAAAACCTGCACAGTAATAGGGATATCTGTGCTGTCTGTGTCTGCTGGGTTGTGGCTTCTGAGAATGAAAAAAGCAGAACTGGAGCTCTTCAGCCCCTGATGTACTCACGCTGCTCTTCAGTCACCCTGATGTACACACTCTGCTCTTCAGTCACCCTGATGTACACACTCTGCTCTTCAGTCACCCTGATGTACACACTCTGCTCTTCAGTCACCCTGATGTACACACTCTGCTCTTCAGTCACCCTGACATGCACACTCTGCTCTTCAGTCACCCTGATGTACACACTCTGCTCTTCAGTCACCCTGATGTACTCACTCTGCTCTTCAGTCACCCTGATGTACACACTCTGCTCTTCAGTCACCCTGA
>JAJIBD010014183.1:0-34777 GCA_021461705.1 Cryptotis parvus
GAGTTAACAGTAGAATGAAGAAGTAAAAGGTGACCAACCCCAGAGGAGATATATGTTCTAGACAGAGCTAAATGAGTAAAGTAAATAAACAGGAAAATGTTCCCAGGAGTCTCGGGGATTATAAAGCACACTAGTGTGTTACCAACAGTTTGTGATTGCCTGAACAACAAAATAGAAGGGAAACCAGTATGACCGTCTATTAGGACTCCGCATCTTTCTTGGCCTCTTATTCTATCTCATTTAGCAACAAAACCTGTGAGAAGGATGTTATTACTATTGTTTCTGCTGCATAACCGAAAAACCAAAACGATTAACATTACCTTGCCCATAATCAAATCAAGCCAGAAAACTGATTCCATAATAATATTCAAGCCACTATATCTATCTATCTCTCTGATTTCTTACTACATCTATCTCTATTTCTTTTTATTCTTTTATTTTTATTTTATTATACCATGGTAAAAATACAATTATGAAACTGTTCGTGATTGAGTTTCTATCATACAGTGTCCCAACACCCATCCCCTCCACCAGTGCTCCTTTCCCAACACCAATGTCCCCAGTTTCCTGCCCCCGTTGCCCAACTACTTCTATAACAGGCCCCTCCTTCTTCCTCCCCTCCCTTCCTTCCTTCCTTCCTTCCTTCCTTCCTTCCTTCCTTTCATCCTTCCTTCCTTCCTTCCTCCTCCTTCCCTCTCTCCTCCCTCCCTCCTCTTCTTCCTCTTCTTCCTCTTCTTCCTCTCTTCTTATTCTCTTACATACTGTGGCTTGCAATACATACATTTAGGGGTTATTATATATATCCCTTTGCTATATTCAGTGCTAAGTTCTAGTCTGACATTACCATTTCCAACAATTATTGGGACACTGGCCCTTCTCTATCTTACCTAATCTCTGTCCCCCCACACATGTTGTAGAATCCAATCATTGAAAAGTCCTCCTGGTCCATGTTTTACCTGGCCTTGGATACTAGTCTCATATTATTATTTTTACGTACAGCAAATGAATGTAGTAATTCTATAGCTTTCCTTTTCCTTCTGAATAATTTCACTCAGCATGATACTCTCCATGTCCATCCATTTATAGGCAAATTTCATAACCTAATTTTTTCCAAACAGCTGCATAGTATTTCATTGTGTGGATGTACCATAGTTTCTTTATCCATTCATCTGTTCTTTGGCACTACCTCTCTATTTTTTAAATGTGGAAATGTTTTTAAAATAAAATATCTCTCCTAATATTTTAAAATAGATACATAACTTTCACTAGCCTTTATTAATGTTTATTTTTCTATTTTAAGTTAAATAGTAATAATGGCTATTGTTCATTTATTTAGATTAAAATGACTTTTGCAAATTAATCACTAGATCACTAGACTAGATCACTAGGCATCCTGTTATTCATCGATTTGCTCGAGTGGGCACCAGTAACATTTCCATTTGACCCTATCACGTACCAGTGTAGCCCAATGGCATCTGGTTGTTTCAGGAATACGAAGAGCCTCAAACCGCTCGCTCATGGTCTTGACGAAGAAGTCTGACTATCTTGTAGGTGGGAGACCATGTGATCTTTTGAATATATCAAGCATTATTGAAAATTTTACATGATAAATACTAAAGAGATGAAACTTTTCTCATTCCATTATAGGAAGTTTTATAAGCTTGCAAATTAAAATGTCAAGTTAGGCTCTTATTATGTTGGAACCATTTGAAATTGCTTATATTCATATGTGTAGACTAACAAAAATAACAATTTCATATGACCAACCTAATATTCACTGCACTCATGCTAAAAAGTTCAATCATTAATTCTGGAGGCATTTTAATGCATTGGACCATTTCCAACTGAAGGGCAGAAAACACTAAATTCAATGAAAGGAAGATAATTTAAAGATAGAAGTCATTTCCATGAACTAGACTGAATTAGAAATTTTTCAACGAAAGGAAAATTTGGCAGAATTTGAATGAGCTCCTAGAGATTACAAATTCAAATGATGACAAGGGCCTTGACAAAAATTAAAGCAAGATAACTGAAATTAGAGATTATGGGAAACCAGATTATAAATTCCCAGTATTCAGACATTCTAATTTAATTTTTTAAAAAAATAAGCTCTCTCTCTGAAATGACACATTTTAGAAGAGAATCTTGACCAGAGAAAAATAGTCTGTAAAATCTTGTTAAGAGGAAAATTGAGGGTCTGCTAAAAGAAGAAAAAAAGGGAAGAGCATGGTGAAAAGAGAACCTTTTGCTAACAAAAAAAGGACAGTCCAATTCAGATAGGACCAAGAGTACATATAAGAAGGCTAAAAAGGAACAAAACTAGAAATATACTTAGAAAGAAAATTGTCTAAGGCCTGGAAGTCCCTGAGCACATGACTAGAAGGAACAAATTGAAGTTTTGATGGAGTGACTTGGAATTCCACAAATGTCCCTTGAAGCAGTCATTCTTTTTTTTTTCTTTTTGAGTTACACCCGGTGATGCCTCAGGGATTTCTCCTGGGTCTGCACTCAGGAATTAGTCCTGGCGGTGCTCGGGGGACCATATGGGATGCCGGGATCGAACCTGGGCTGGCATGGGCTGGCTGCGTGCAAGGCAAATACCCTACCCACTGGGCTATAGCTCTGGCCCCAGCAGTCATTCTTTACTCAAATAATTCTATTCACAAAAGCAGTGACCTGTTTCTCCCTCTTTCTCTAGGCACTTCACACCCTGACGTCTGGCTTTCATAAGTCTTCCCTATAATTCCCACAAAGAGAGAGAATAACCAGAACCACTCCCTTAAATTCTCTACAATTCTTTTTCTCTCACTAAAGATTTATTGTACCTTCTTCTAGCTTTATAGTTATCTATGCACATCTGAGTTTCCTTACTGACCTGAGTTCCTCAAGAGACAGTATCTAAATCACATTTGTATGCATATATCATGGAGAATATCATTTAAGACACGTTAGTTGAACAATTATCCAATCAAAATCACTTTACACTCTAGGAAATGAAGAAATGATAAAAATGTTTTTTAGAGTTCGTGTGATAGTAAATGTTTGGAGAAGTAACATTATAGGAAAATAGAATATTAGAAAGGAAACCAACAAAGTTGATAACACCAAGGAACCACGGTGGGGCCAGGGAGTAAGCTGAAGGGAGGGATGAGCACTGGTGGAGGGGCATTAGCATTTTAGTGGTTGGTGTGGTAATATTTTAAATTATAGTTTGGATAACATGGTTATAATGGTGTTAATATTATGGTTTGGTCATATGAGTTACTGCCAATATACCACCACTAAAATGCCCAAGACACTGTTCTGATGTCTAGGAACAACACTGCACCCCCTAACACATTAACTATTTAGATTCTTGTAAGCCAAAGTAGCCTCAGCAAAAAATTTTAAAACTAATATTTTATCACTGTAAAGTAAAACATACATCACTGTAAAGTAAAACATACACACTGTAAAGTAAGACAGCCAGAGAAGCACTTAAGTTTGAGAGAGAACATCTCCTTCCATTCACTTGAAATATTGAGACATTTACCTCCAGGACATGAAATATCATACAACATTCATGTCCATTATAAATCTCAGGACAGTATCAAGTGCAGGTCAAAAAGAATGACATATCTGACATAGCAGTGGGGAGTTTGGGCAAGCGCTACTTAATGGTAAGAAGGTATTGGAGCTGAACTTAAGAATGCTGTGCCAAACAGAAGGAACAAAAAATACCTGAAGGAGATAGCATGCGGGGCCTCAGACACGACTGGGGAGGCTGGAACTCTACTTTCCCCAGGCTAAACTGACCATGAGGCTCCCAGGAGGACAGATGGGTTTTGGGAGTGGGCCCATCACCTCTGGGGAGGTCCCAGAAGCAGCCGTATGAGACTCGCCCACCACACTAGCCACCACCTTCGCTGTCCGGACGCTGGGATACTACCTTACGACCAGATTAACAGAGCAAAACCAGTTTGAGCCCAGGTAGGCAACTCCCAGAAGCGGGAATCACTGGGAATTCGTCAGATGGAGTCAGGGGTCAGCCATTCCCCTCCTCCATTTTGTTGAGCCTGGTGGCCCACCCAGGAGCTGCCCTGGGGCGACCAACCAGCCATAGCATGTGGGGCCTCAGACCGGCTGGGGAGGCTGGAACTCCACTTTCCCCAGGCTAAGCTGACCATGGGGCTCCCAGGAGGACAGATGGGTTTTGGGAGTGGGCCCATCACCTCTGGGGGTCCTGGAAGCAGCCGGATGAGACTAGCCCACCACTCTAGCCACCACCTTCACTGTCCGGATGCTGGGATACTACCTCACGACCAGATTAACAGAGCAAAACCAGTTTGAGCCCAGGTCACGCGGCCGCTACGGCCGCGTGGTCCATCAAAATAGTGGAAACAGTGATGTCCTTTAATGCACTGCATTCTACGATGTGCAGGAAAGTTTGGCGGGCGGGAGAGAGAGAGAGGGACAAAAAGACATACAGAACCCGCCAAGTAGTTGAGGTGTGGGAGGGGGAGGGAGGTGGGGACATTGGTGATGGGAGATGGGTTTGGGTGGAGGGATGGGTGTTGGAACATTGTAGAACCAAAACTCTACATGAGCATCTTGCAATTGTATGTCTAGAATGGTGTAATAAAATTTGGGGAAAAAAAAAAAAAAATACCTGAATGAAAAGTGAAAATCAAAGAGAACTGAAGATGTCCCCATTATGCAAGAAGCTACCAGAATCTAGAGATCGATACTTACTTTAGACTGAAAATGAGAATTCCACAGTTTTACCCAAGTTAATAAATTAGCTTCTTCCTATCCTTTCTAACATTACAGAGCCAGTCCCATCAAAAGCAGACTTGGTATAGAGGCCGAACTAATGGTCAGATGGCCCCATCAGACCAAACAGCTACAGCTTTTCCACATAGCAACATACACTCAGATGAATTCCACTGAAGCCAACAAATGAGAAATATCTAAACATTTAGATGAACTCTTCCCCCTTATTGCTCCTACGCTTAATCACAAGTCTAATTTTAAAAATATTTTTGGAATTAGGAAACCTGTATTTCTTCGATGGTCCACAAATAGTCTTTAGTCTAGAAACTCCCCTTAAATAGATAAAGAGTAAGTACTCTGATGTCCACACATCCTTTTCTGATGGGGTATCTACGGATTTCCTTAAATCTTTAAGGTTATGTGGGCTTCAGAAATTAGGAACTATTGTTAAATAATAAACTTCAAGAATTTCTACTTGCTAGCATTCATATAATATCTCTGAGAAGTTTCATGTAATTAACTATAAGTCACTCAACTATTTATACCACATAACCTGCTATTGTTACACTGTAAATATGCTTATCAATATCATTAGCATTTAATATTTTCATCTTAAATTTAGTGGTGAGGCTAGAAAATTAAATTGTATGTACTAAATTCAGCTATAGGAAACATTTTTTTTTTACCTACTGTACTGCAGTTCAATACTTTGCAATCATTGGTTACATTTAATTCAATAGAGTTTAATTTTTTTAAAAAAATATTTTATTATACAGCCATGAGATATACAATTACAAAGACGTTCATGTCCAGGTTTTGGTCATACAGTGTTCCAGCACCCATCCCTCCACCAGTGCCCATTTCCCACCACCAATGTCCCTAATTCCCTCCCCTCTCCCCTAGCCTGCCTCTATGGGGAGTTCTTTATCTCCTCCCTCTCTTTCTCTCTCTGCCTCTTTCTCTCTTCCTTTTCTTACACACTGTGGATTGGGATACATATATTTAGAGGTTATCATGTGTATCTTTTTGCCTGTATTCAATACTCAGTTCTAGGCTGGTATAATCACAACAATTGTTAGCACACCGTTCCCTTCTCTGTCCCACCCAACCTCCAACTCCCAGACGCCTGTGGTAGATTCCACTTTGAAAAGACCTCCTGATCCATGTTTTGTCTGACCTTGGATATTAGTATCATTATATACATATATACATTATATATACATATATATACACATACACACATATATGTATCTATATATTTATGTCATGCAAATAAATGCAGTCATTCTATATCTGTCTTTTTCCTTCTGGCTAATTTCACTCAACATGATCCTTTCCATGTCCATCCATTTATAGGCAAATTTCATAACTTCATTTTTCCTAACAGCTGCATAGTATTCCATTGTGTAGATGTACCAAATTTTCTTGATCCAGTCATCAATTCTGGGCACTCTGGTTGCTTCCAGATTCTGGCTATTGTGAATAGTGCTGCTAACAACATAAACATGGGGATGGTGTTTCTGCTGTGTGTTTTTGGCTTCCCAGAGAATATTAGAGGAGAAACATTTTAGAAATAAGTCCCTGATTGAGGTTTTAAAGTCTAGTTACTTTTATAAATCATTTGGTGTTCTCCAAATTTTCCTTACTAAGCCTTTATTATTCTAGTATTATAGTTATATTTCCTTTGTACTTATATGCAATTTATAAAGTTACAAAGATTCTACAGACATCTAAGATGAATTGCAAGAATATTTTCCCTGTGTGGATTTATCTGTCAACCAAAATGACTTATTCTTAGATTTTTCTGGTGACTTGCCAATTTGAGAAAATTATATTGTTGGTGGCTATGTTGTCCTCAGAATACATCCTAGTTGTTTTTTATGAACAACATTCCTATTTTACAGTACAATTTTTTTCTAATATCCAATGACATTTCTACTGAATGACTGAAAAATTCAACTTAGATATAATTTCAAGGCAAACTCCAATTTTAAAAAACCACTTAAATCATCGGTATTATTATTGACATGTAGATTGCTTTAGTAAAATGGTCAGTATTAATAATAATCAGTCATTCTTCTCAGAACTATTGGTATATATCAATTTGAGACTATTCCTTAGTAACAACATACAGTTGCAATGCGCCCTCTTACCTCTCATTAGGATTACCCCCAGGTATTTCATTTCTTTGATGCCCTTATGAGCTGAGATTGTTTTCTTCTTATTGGTTTTAGACAACACCTGATTATGTGCTTAGGGGTTGCCTAAAGTGATTGGGGAACCATGTGGTGCTGTGTACTGAACCTAGGATCCTCAGGCAATGCATGTGTTCCAGCACTTTAAAAGCAGAAACCTTTTATCCCACAAAAGAAACTACCACAAAAAATATGAGAGTTTGCTTTAAGTTTTGTCTTGCTGTTAGAAAGCTAGGTTTTTTCTTGCTGTCAGGAAATGTTTCTATTACAAAGGTTTGCTTAGACTTTGATTAAAAGTTTTAAAACTCTACTTAGTTCCTTTCAATTTATTTAATCCAGTTTTCCCTTCTCCCACTTCCTGTTTTTCTGCTCTCTTTCATGGCCTCCCAAACTGTGCTCAGGAGACCTGGAAGCCATTCACCTGTAACAAAGTCTGCCAGCAGGCCAGAGTGTTTAGGACCAAAGAGAGGGCAGTTATTTTGTCCTTATGGTACTTGGGGGCCACCAGGACCACACCTGACAGTGTTCAGAGGGTTCTATCACGCTAAGGCTTAAACTGGGATTGGCATTTTCATGAAGCCCCTTATCCCTGGTGCTATCTCTCTGAAACCCTTTGCCACTGTTATTTTCAATGTTGTCGCAATACCAGGGACTGCACACATTGTTATTTTTAATGCTGTCATAACTACCAGAGATTGACTCCGGAGCTTCAGGGGTTGCACATGTGGTTGACTCTGTAGCTTCAGATGTTGCACACGTGGCTGACTCTGTTACTTGCTGCAGGTTGCCTATCAGGCTATAATTCCTGCACACTCATCTGAATGCTCAATGTGGCTTCTACACCTTTAGTAGCGGTGCTTGTACATAAGCTTGCCAGGGATTATACTCTTAGTTGAGGTGCAGACCTGCTGGTCATGGTACTCACATATTTTTTTTAGTCATAAGTGCTCACTGGGAATCATACCCAATTTTTATGATCCTCATATAACCTGGCTATGGTACAAATGGAAATTGTTTATGGCATGTGAGCACAGGTAACAATTTCCAGGCTTAAACAGCACACTTACTAGGGCTTGTACTTTGTGTATAGGGAACACCAGCACTTGAACTTCTGACCATATGATTCCAAGGCAGACACTTTAAGCCAATGCACTATTGCACCAGTGCCCTGTTTTATCATAACAATCAAAGATGCATAGTTAATTCATGTTGTAGGCACTCTTTTAACCAATTAATATGGGCCTAAAATTTGTATCTTTAAATAGCTGCTCATAAAAAAGTAAAAAATGTGACAATTTCACCATGAGAAGAAATAAAGACTCAATTTTATGGTTTCTAGGATGACTGGCGCCAAGGAAAAGCTTTAAACAAAATAGAAACAAACAAGAAATTGATTCTTCAGACATAGTATAAATACAGTGGGGAAAGTAATGCCTCCTACTAACTAGGACTGGTGTAATGGGAATGTTTAATGAGAGTGGAATTATAAAATTAATGCAAACTTTTAGGGAATTGACTAATTGAATTCAGGGAATCAATTACCACCAGAAGTGACTTAGAAGAATAGACTAGGTTAGGAAAGGGAAGCCAGCCACAAAAGCCACAAAAGGCATGTACAATCAAAGAAAAAAGTCGTTCTCAATTTTATATGTTACATAACTATAGCTATGATTTGTTAGGCAGTCCATAAGAATTTTATTGTGTATAAAATTTTATACACAATTAAAAAATAAAATGTGTTTCCAACACAGGTAAACTAAGTTATATTTAAATCATGCCTAAAACTGTTACAGATTATAATTAGGAAAAGTCACTTTTCTCCAACAATGAAATGTATATCCATATATGTTGCAGGACTCCTAAGGGCCGCTGCATCTGCTCTGAAATTGCCGCCTGCAAATCACTTCGTAGATAAGGGGGTAGTCTAAATGTGGCAGTTTATCTGACCATGTATGCTGTACTAGCTGGTATAAATATTCTCCCATGCTACCACAATCATCGTGGGACTAGCTAGATCTTACAAGCATATTAGCCTGGCCACGCAGGACCCCTAAGTAATTAGACCAGAGAGAAATGCTGTTTGCTTCCAAGCAAACAAGCATGGCTCCCTGATATACTCAAAGGCAACTAAAATACAAAACTACAATGAAGTAGAAGAGACTTGTGAAGGCTTGGAGAAATATTTAACTGGCATTAGTATTAGTCTTTGCTACAGAGACATGCCATCTCAGAAACCCCCTTCTCTACCCTATAAAGGCATTTCCAGGCGGATCTTGGCTCAAAACATTAGCATACTAAAGGGCCTAGGTAAGGTGCAGGGAGGCATTACCTAAGGGCATTTAACCCTCCCTGCTTTCCATAACAGTGGGAGGAAGGTCTGAGTTGCAGGGGTATAAACTAGCCGGTTTCCCCTCTCACGCGCTTCTTTGTGGGCTCTCTCTTTGTGAGCGCTCACCCTTCTTGGAAGTCTTGTCTTCTTCTCCTTTTAGGCCTTTACACGTGGTGGCCGCCATCTTGGCCTACACGTGGCTGGGGTTCCTAGCCTGAAACCGGGCTTTTCCTTTTGCTGATTTATATGCCTGAACCTGTGATAAGTAAACCCTTTTAAAACTGCATCGGATTCCTGAGTTTTCATCCATTTCTCGCCGGCTTCGGAGGTAGAAGGGAACTTGCTTCCCGGCACTGTCAGGGACCCCGGTGGCGCGCCCGACACATATAGATAAAAAATTTGAGGATATCATTATATTATATTATTTATAGATATAATAGTAATTTTATCTAGAACATATTCATCAGGAAAAAGATATTACTTATTAGACACATTTTTCTAAAGCTACCAGTGGTGTATTCGATAAGCCAAAAAGAGTAACAATAATGGACCTCATTCCCAATAAATGGAGACGTCACTGGTGCCCACTCGAGCAAATCAATGAACAACAGGAAGACAAGTGATATAAGCGATACTCTACCATTATATTTAAAGACCTTTAAGTATATTTCTGTAATCTTTGATTTTCATTTTAACTCTGTGATATTATTTCTTAAATTAGATATTCTTATGAATTATGTATCCATAATTAATTCTTAATACATCCTAAATTCTATTGAATATTGCATACATTACACTGAGATATGTATTGAATTAAATCTTTATAAATACAAGCATGGAAATAGGGGGAAGTAATATGACTAGAAACAAAAGTAATGGAGGAACAGGGGTAAGCTGGCTCAGGTACACAGGTAAAGGGAGGTTGGAGTTGTACAGCTATATAGATGCGCCATAAAGTCAACAACACTGAGATATAAGGTCCAAACTACAATAATCAAACTTTAAAATGTCTATCTTATACTAGTTGGAAGCAGTAACACTAGACAAGAACTGTGTATTAAAGTAGGTAAAGGGGTATACTGATAACATTTAGTGTCTGTATTGCAAACCACAATGTGCTAAAGGAGGGAGGGAGGGGAAAGAGAGAGAGAGAGAGAGAGAGAGAGAGAGAGAGAGAGAGAGAGAGAAACTGCCTGCCATAGAGGCAGGTGAGAAGGGCAGAAGGGGTGGAAATAGGACATATTGGTGTTGGGAAATGTGCACTGGTGAAAGGATGGGTGTTGAAACACTGTATAACCATGAACAGCTTTGTAATGGTCTATCCCATGGTGATTTAATTAAAAAAAATTAAAGGTGGCAAAAAAAATTGTTCATCAAGGTGGCAGGCTGGAAATAGGAGGGAACTTAGGAACACTGTTGGAGGGAAAGTGACACATGACGGGATTGGTGCTAGGACATTATGTGCCTAAACCTCAGCTACCAATGACATTCTAAACCATAGTTCTTTAATAAAAATTTTTAAATACAAATACCATGAGAAAAGATGGTTGCCTGTCCCCAGCATTTCTTTATAATCTTTTCAGAGCTAAAGTAATGACAAAGAACTAAAACCCTGCTATTAACCACTAGCTACCTAAGTCAAGGAACTTAAATTTAAATTTTTAGACAAGACTGTGTAACTGAAAAAAAAGAAAAAGGGATGGTAAGCATTGGGATGATAGAGCAGTAGGGCATTGGCCTTACACACAGCCAGCCTGGGTTTGATCCCAAGCACCCCGATATAGTCAGTCTTCTGAGCCTGCCAGGAGTGATCCCTGATTACAGAGGAAGGAGTAAACAGGGGGACGGGACACACACACACACACACACACACACACACACACCAAAAAAACTTTATAGTTTCCAATGTAGTTACCTAAATTCATGTGCCTCATATCCCAATATATAGTTTATATCACACAGAAAAGGGCGAGAGAGCTGGAGAATATAATTTACATATTCTCAAACGCCCTGTCCATCGGGCCTCACTGACATCACATGAGAAAATCTCTAAATTGGTAGAAATGTTTTCAATTGTAAATATGACCCTGATAGAGTGGACTCTTTTCAAAATCAAATTCCCAACCATATAGCTTGGATTTCTGCTTGTTTGCTTGTTTGATTTGGACAACACCCTTCTGGGACCATAAGGCATGTTGGGGATCACACCTGAGTTAAACTTATGCAAAACAACTGTCTTAACCTCTCTAGACCAGTAACTTAGATTTTCAACCGTAACCTGAACTTTCCAGGCAATTTATTAAATTTATCAGACTCTGACCACAGTTTTCCCTCAGTGAACTCTTATTAAGTGCCTCATCTACCTCAGAGACTCCCATTGCAGAGATATTGATCATGCATCCTTCATGATAAGTTCTACATGACATCAACTTAATTATACTTGATGGGTCTGCTTTTTCTTACAAGCCCAAGGATTTTTACTTTGAGAAGGTTTCTTTAGGTTACAGTAGTAAAAAGGAACCTGAGGGGGAAATTTCAGGATAAATTTCAGGTGAAAACCAAAAATGGGTAAGGTCTGTTCTCAGATCCATTTCTGTGAACCCTTACCTTGAACAAGCAACTTACGTGTAAATAGTGTCATATGTAATATTTCTATAGGATCCTAATCTCTCCCACACAGTTGTTAAAATGAATCAGAGAATTTATGTGTACACTTTATATATAATTATCAAATGTAAAGTGATTATAGGAAATTCTCATAAAAGAAAGGTCCTGGTGTATGTACAGGCAATTAATATTACCCAACACAAGAAAATATTTCATTTCAAAAACAATGGATGTTTTAATATAAAATTTCTTTAATCTCAAACTGATCATTTTATGAAGGGAATTAGCCATACCATTATTTCCCTCTTTATAGAAGAATTTTTGCCATATGTTGCCTTAATAATTCGAAATAAATGTTTATCTTTAAGAATTACATATATTATATACAAATAACTGTGATCAAGGAGGTTTAAAAGAGCAGAAGTTATGGGGAGAATATGGCAATAACTAAAGTGCACAGTAGCGAAAGGGTATACAAAATAATAGTATATTTGTAAGATGAAATATAATGAATCTTTAGTGGCCTGCCTTATATTGTTTAATGTGGAAATAAGCACAGGAGACTGGCATTGACCAGAAAATTCCAGAGAATGTTCAAGATACTAGGAAAGTAGACAAACTCTTTCCTTTTTAGAGCTTAAATTCAGATTTAAAATGATTACTTAGAAAAATAAAAATAGTTTGACTAAAACAATAAAAGATTAAAGACTGAAGCAATAGTACAGCAGATAGGGAGTAGGGGTTTTACCTTGCTCATTGTCAACCTGGGTTCGATCCTCACACCCCATATTGGCCCTAAACCAACCAGAAGTGATCTTTGAGCTGAGTAAGAGATCAAGAATAACCCCGAGAACTGCTGGATGTGACTCCCTGTTGGAAAAGGAAGGAGGAAGGGAAAGAGGGAGGGAGGGGAGAAGGAAGGAAGGAAGGAAGGAAGGAAGGAAGGAAGGAAGGAAGGAAGGAAGGAAGGAAGGAAGGAAGGAAGGAAGGAAGGAAGGAAGGAAGGAAGGAAGGAAGGAAGGAAGGAAGGAAGGAAGGAAGGAAGGAAGGAAGGAAGGAAGGAAGGAAGGAAGGAAGGAAGGAAGGAAGGAAGAAGGAAGGAAGGAAGGAAGGGAAGTTGGGAGGAAAGGGAGGGGAGGGAAGTGGAGGTGAGGGAGGGAGGGTGAGGAAGGGAGGGAGAGGAGGGAAGGGAGGGAAGCAAGGAGGGGATGGGAGGGAAGGAAAGGAGGGAAAGGAGGGCAGGCAAGTGAGAGAGAGAGTAAACAAGCAAGCTATAAATGTCATATGTCACAGTGGTTTCGCCAAGTTGCATTAAGAGTTCAATATTGGGGTTGAAGCAACAGAACAGAGGGAAGTGCACTTGCCTTGCATCAGCCAATCCAAGTTCAATGCTTGGCGCCCATATAGTTCCTTGAGCACTGTCAGGAGTGATCCCTGAGTGCAGAGCTAGGAGGAAGCCCAGCGCACTGCTGGATATGGCCCCAAAAACCAACAACAACAAAAGGACTAAATATATAATCAAATAAAAGATCCAAAGTAAAACTATAAAAGGAAAGTATCAGTTATCTTTAGATAATGAGAAAACGGATATTAATTTTATCCCTGTACTTTTTATATTCTAGAAGATTAAATCACCTAAAAAAGGTATTTTATAAAAACGTTTTTATGCTAAGATAAATAACTCAGAGGGAGGACAGACACCCGATGATCTCACGCAGTGTGGTCTATAGGGAACTCAACAAGGGTATAGATGATATCAGCTCATTACAAACTCTGGGCACGGAGGGGAAAAGTGAGACACCAGGTTAGGAGCGAGGAATGGGCCAGAAGGGCCAAAGGATGGGAGCTCTGGGCACTGCAGCAGTGTGTGGTAACTCACACCAAGGCCATGAATGCTGCCTCCATTGTAAAGTATTACCTTAACAATCATGATCACGATCTTCCCGCTTGATCATCTATTTGCTAGAGCGGGCACCAGTAATATCTCCATATGTCCTGTCTCATGCCAGTAGAGCCAGGGGCATCAGCTTGCTACAGGAACATAAAGAGCCTCAAACCATTATATTAGGTCATGGGAATTACCTAATATAATTGTTATTAATAGGTAATAAAAAACAATTATTAATTGTTATTAATAGGTAATAAAAACAATTATTACCTTAACAATAAAAATTAAAACAAAAGGTTAAAAAATAATTAGCAACATCAATGATATAAAAACCACTTAAAACTGTCTTGATCCATGAGAAAACATCAAACATGTCAAATTTCTCACTTGAAAACAAGTAAACTTGAAATCAATAAGTTTGCTAACTAAATATAATTATTGATATAACATTAAAATAAATTTAAACTGAAAGATCAAATCTAATTATGAAACTGTACTTAATTTGAAAGTTAGATGTAAAATATAGCTTTAATACAATTTAAAATGGCATTAAATCAAAAAGCACAATTTGATTTTGAAATATACTTTAGTAGTTTAGCTGTCGTGTTCCAGCCACTGCTGGCAGTGCTCAGGAGCTTACTCCTGACTCTGTGCTCAAGGATCATTTCTGATGGGACTCAGGGGACCAAGTGAGTACCAGCAATTAAACTGGGTTCAGGCTACATGCAAGGTCTAATCCCTGTCAGTTTCCAAATACACTTTTTTTTTTTTTTTTTTTGCCTTTGGGTCACACCTGGAGACGACCAGAGGTTACTCCTGGCTCTTTGTTCAGGAATCACTCCTAGCAGAGCCTCGGGGACCATATGGGATGCCAGGATTCGAACCCTGGGTTGGCCACGTGCAAGGCAAACGCCCTACCCGCTGTGCTATCGCCTCCAGCCCCCACACTTCTAAATAAAGGGTTTTTCTACCATTTACTAAGGAAACCTAAAACATTGTAGAGAACAGTAATTTAACCAATAACTTTTTGTCAAGCAGCTGAGTATATTTAACTAGACATAAAGTGGGAGGAAAACGAGAAATTCATGTTAGGGCAGGCCGGGTATTAGAGGCTGTGGAGAACGAAGATGTCAGATAAGCCCAGATTCACAGCAATGCACTACTGGAGTGGGGAGCAGACCCATGGGAGACTTAGATTGTGCAGAACAAAGATGCAAAATAATAATCTTTCTATTGAAAATAGTGCCTTGTATAAACAACTTTGACATGCCAGGCATATAAACATTGTATATATTATGGTAAAACTTAATATTTTATATGCATGTTTTGTAAAAAGATAAGCACAGCACAATCAAATCAACTTATCACCTCTTCATAATTGCCATCATGAGCAATTTCACATCTGTCCTCTTAACAGGTATATGATGCAGTATTATTAGTGACTGTCACCATAATGTGTATTCAATTTCCAGAAACCATCTTTCCTGCTAAACATTATCCTTCAGCTATAGCAATTTTTTCTTTCTACCATCATTGCCAAGAGCTATCAGTCTATTGTCTACTTCTATGCTTTATTACAGATATCTGCGCTCACTGTAGCATTGTTCATAGTAGCTGAGAAACAAAAAAATGCATTTCAAACTAGATATAGAGAAAAATTAGGGTCAGACTAACAA
Organism: Cryptotis parvus; assembly: GCA_021461705.1. Taxonomy (NCBI): domain Eukaryota; kingdom Metazoa; phylum Chordata; class Mammalia; order Eulipotyphla; family Soricidae; genus Cryptotis; species Cryptotis parvus. The sequence continues at coordinate 15,448 of JAJIBD010014183.1, forward strand.
TACAAGAGGCAAAGTGCTTGCCTTGAGTGTGGTTAACACTATTTCTATCCCATAGCACCACAAATTCTCCACTAGAACTATAGGGGTCACTCCTGAGCCAGGAAGAGAACACAAACACTACCAGGAAGTGGCACTGTCTCCTGTGCCCCCTCTTTCCCCCAAGAAAGATCAATGGTTGGATAGATAAGGTCCACTAAATTTTAGTGTTCTAAAATGAACACTGACTTGAATAGTTTCTTCTTGATAAACGTAGCAAGATTCATGAATATTCTGAAACAATTAATGATTTTGTGAAAGCAAAATTAACACAATGTGTTTAGCGAACTATTAAGGAATGCCAGCAAGTGATGGAGCTGAGGTGTTTAAGTGTAGGACTAGAACTAAATCATGCCAATTCGAATTAAGAGGAAGGCAAAGTATTGAATGCCTATTGCTAGGGAAAGTGGCCTCAGACTCCTCAGACTGTCAAAATAAAATCTAGACTCAAATACGACCTTAGAGTATTGAATAGTGAGGGAATTATCTCTAATAAATGATTTCTCTAGCAGAACAGCCTTCAGGAAGAGGCAAAAATTGAAATTCTGAAAGATAATATCTGCTCATATCACTTACACAGGTTATTAGGGGAATCCAGTTCAAAAATGTATATCACATAGATCAGAAATAACACAGTAATGTGATGGATATTCTATACAGAAGGGTTTTTACCAACTTTCAGCCATTCAGGAAGAAATGGAGAGTGATACAAGTATTTGAACAAATTGTCAACATCAACTGCTTAAAAAAAATTGAATTAGCATGGAAGTTTACGTAGCCTGGCACTTTGGTGCTTACATATGGCAAAGTAACTGAAATCCAAAAAAATTTTAAATATCTAATTTTATGTGTCAAGACAGATTAATGAGCAAAAATATAAAAAGATGTTATGAAACTCAGCTGTGTTGGTATTCAACAATAGCAAACACAACATCCTGAAATTGACAAGATGTTTTAAATTTGATTATTTTCTATCATCTGGTTTTCCATCTCTTCTTGATCAGCACTCTGCTAGTTTTGATTAATCTCACCTCACTATGTTCTTTTATGTCCAGAGTCTTCAATAGGTGTATGAAAGAATTATGGTTATTTCTTCTAACTCAATCAACTTGACTGGTATTTCCAAAGTATACAATCAATCAACATCCCCTTACCTAATTATTTTCCCACATCACTACACTTTAAAATTGTATTTAACTGAATCATATTATTTCAAAAACTGAAAGGACAGTGATATTGAGTTGCTTCACTTCAATGAACTCTGAAAGTTATAGTCTTTCATTAAGAGCAATTGAATCACAAGCACAGCAACTTGCTGACAAAGCTTGTTCATTCAATCAAGAATCTGCTACTCTTAGAAAAGTATTAAAAACTCAGTGAAGACCAAAAACAATGCTTCTCAACATTTTCTCTTGAGAGACAATCACATCTTATGTGTAAATAAATAGTGAGTGGCTATAGGAATATAAGTAGGTAAAAAACTTACCTAGAAAGAAATTGGAATAGATGGGTGCTTGCTTTTACACTGGGCAGCTATAAATTTCCATCAAATACTAGGAGACATTGGTGGTGGGAAATGGGCACTGTTGAAGGGATAGGTGCTGGAACACTGTATGACCAAAACCCAATGTAATTGTATATCTCACATGGCATAATAAAATATTTTTAAAAACTAGAAAATCCATAACAAACATTAGTAAACTATTTCAGTGAGTCCAAAGTAGACTGAGACTTGTTTTGGTAAATAAAACTTTATTGAGCACAGCCTACCTGCAACTGTTTCAGTGAAACAGGAAGCATTAAACCACTGCAATCGACACCACCAGAGTCTTGAAGACAACAACCCTTGCTATCTGGCACACTTTAGAAACACTGGCAAACTTCTGTTCTGAAAAATTAGTTTAAGATTTGGAGATTGGGTTTGTCCATTCTAGAAAAGGAAGTATGGTAGCAAAACAAATAAGGAAAGAAAATGGTTGCTCCTTGAAAATACATGCCTCAGTGACAGGGCATAAAATTTGCTTGGAACTTTCCCCCTCCATTTTGTCGAGCCTGGTGGCCCCGCCATGAGCTGCCCACGGGCCAGCATCCAGAGCCTCACAAGCGGTTGGGGAGGCTGGAACTTGGCTTGCACCAGCCCCAGCTGACCATGGAGCCCCGAGGAGGGCAGATGGGTTTTGGGAGTGGCCCATCGCCTCTGGGGAGTCCCGGAAGCAGCCGGATGAGACTCGCCCATCACACTAGCCACCATTTTTGCTGTCCGGACGCTGGGAAACTGCCTCACGACCAGATCAACAGAGCAAAACCAGTTTGAGCCCAGGTCACGTGGCTGCCAAGCGGTCCACTAAAAATAGTGAAACAGTAATGTCTTTTAATGCACTGCATTCCACGAAGAGCAGGAAAGTTTGTTGGGAAGGAGATAAAAAGAGGAAAGAAATGACATACAGAACCCGCCAAGTAGTTGAGGTGCGGGAGGGGGAGGGAGGTGGGGACATTGGTGATGGGAGATGGGTTTGGGTGGAGGTGCGTGTGGGGAACACTGTAGAACCAAAACTCTACATGAGCATCTTTCAATTGTATGTCTAAAATGGTGTAATAGATGCCCGCTGGTTGGGGTCGGTCCCTAAAAAAATAAATAAATAAACCTATAATTTTTGGATAATAAAATTAAAAAAAAAAAAGTAAAGAGAAGAGGATAGGCTAACACATATACATAAATAAAATTTACGAGACCCTTTTAAAAAAAATTTGCTTGGAAGAGAAATATAGCAATAATGACAATAAAACAGTCCAGACTATAATGCACTTCAGGATTACATGGTTGAAAAAATATACAATGATTACCATTTTTGAACATTTGCTTTGTGCATCATTCTACTATCCTAATTATTTCACATTCATTATTTCACTTGAGAGTTCCTGGAATCCCATGAGGTCAAACTATGATTTGGTTAGTGAGGAAATTGAATGCAAAGAAAACTGAAGTGAGGTTACAGACCTAATGAAAGAGTTCTGAACCCAGGAGGCATGATGCACCTTTGCTCTATCCTACCTGTAAGCAAATAAGAAATCATTCATTGTCACCAAATTCTTTGGGGCAACACCATGAAAAAAAACTACAATTTAAGGGTTACAATAATGTACAGGATTTGATATATTCACATATGTGTAGAGAAAAAAACTATTATATAACTATATGTAGATATGTAAATAATATAAATATATATTAAGTAGAACAAAATTTTGCTTCAGTCCATGATTCTAACTTTAACTTATCATGGAAGTATTTCCCCTAATTCCTCTAGCTTCCGCAACACTTCTAAATATCTTTATTTTATTATTTCTTTTCCTTTTTTAATTTTGGTGAAACAAGATAGTTTTTATTGAACTAACTTAGAAAGATGTGAGGGGACAGAAAGAGAGGAAGTACATATTTAAGAAAGAATATGGGCTACCCAGAGTATAAAAAATCAAACAGTCATGGAGACAAGTAAACAAGAGACTGATTCAAGGCAGGTCATGGGCTTGACAAGTGACCCTTTATTTCACTTTTTCTATGTGGTACTATAACATGCACTTAAATACATCTAATCAGGGATTCTGTCTCATATAAATTCACATCCTCAACACCTTTACATCCTCAACGACAAAATAATGATATTGTTTATTCCACATTAATTATTAGCAAATATTTGTCAGCTGGTAAATAAAATAATTACTTCTAGTTTGAGTGACTTCACATACACACACACACACACACACACACACACACTCACAATCTGAGACCATTAGAATACAGTCCTGCCTTATAAGTGGTCCCGTCTTGTGGCCAGTGGGATATACTAAATCAAAACTGACACAGAATCTTTTTCCTATGATAAATTCCAAGAATTCATTAAAGAGCACAATGATTATTAGATGTTGAGTCTGTATTTGGTACATACAACCAGCTGCCCACATCGCCCCAAACTCCCAAGGTATTTTGACACTTATAGATAATTGTAGGTTTTCTCCTCATGTAAACAAGATCTTATTCTGAACCTTCAACCACATGTGTGGATTATTTTTCTCTTTTGTAAATGTCGTACAAGTCTGTATCTTTTTTTAGGAGGAACATAAGGACAAAAGTGAGCTTAAATCATTTCAACTGCCTTAAGTTCAGAGACTTCCGTTGGAATAATTTTGCCTGCTTTTTACATATTGATATCTAATTATAATTGCTTTACAACAAAAAATGTCATTTTCTGAATTTCATCTTCTGGTAGTTCATTTTTTCACAGTGCTGTGTAAAATTATCAGACTTTTTGTCTGTATTCTCTTCAAAGAACAATAATTAATATTTGGAAGATGACAACTAATACATATTCAGGACGCTAATATATTTTTAAAGAATGCCAATGGCTAAGAAAACATCTAATGTACCTTTTCTTTAGTGCCTTGTATCTAAAGGCACTTTGAACACTCAAAGGCAACATAAGAAAAATAAAGATCATTCAACCATTGAATGGTCTTTTTATAAATAGGTAGAGAAATAGCTCTTTTATGAAAAGATCCAGCCCTGCCTAATTTATTTACCATAATATTCTTAACAACCAGCACAATTCTGGGATACAGGAAGTGCATAGTAAACATCTGTTAAACAAAATGAGGAAAAAATTAATGCAGAAAATATAGAAACACAGTGAGAAAACAACATCAAACAATAGTCTCTCTTATAGACACAATCTATAGAAAAGAAACGAATGAAGAAACAAATTATCCTCAGGGAATAAAGGACAGCTAGATACACTAGTAAGAGAAAACCACCAACCTCCACATTTAGCCAGTGGCTGTCCTCTCAAAAATGGAAGCTATTTATCTCAGTTTACCAAGAGCAAACTACAACCTATGCATGCTCTCACAGTGTTGGGTCCAGTTTATTTTAGTAGGAAACATGAAATTCTGTCCACGGAACAAAGTGGCTAAAACTTGTCCAGAAATTTCGAATTAGCTAAACTCAGCTTAAACCAAAGATATCTGTTTGGTACCACCCATCACCTTTGTTACAATTGGGTCAGCTATGTCGCTGCCTTTAGAAACATAATCACTGTTTCCATTGTTAGGGAATACTGAGGTATTGAGTATTTCCAAGGAAATACATAGGATGAGATTGATTGGTGAACCAAAAATAGACACTGAAGTAAATAATATAGTATTGATTCAGAACACAGACTCAAGAAGCGCAAGTTTAAAGGAATAGTGGGGGGGGGGGAGAGAGAGAGGGAGAGAGAGAGAGACAGAGACAGGGGGGGGGATGTATTGGGATTATACCTGGTAGTGCTCGGGTTACTCCTGGCTCTGCACTCAGGAATAGCTCCTGGTGGGCTTGGGAGATCATATGGAATTCTAGAGATAGAACCAAGGAAAGGCAAGAGTCCTTTCCACTGTACTATTTCTCCAGTCCCAGAATAGTGAGGTATGATATGAAAGATCCGAGATCAGTTTGGAGGTTCCAAGGAAGCCTTGATTCATAGTGAAGGGAAGAATGTTATTGAGCATGTGTATTAGATATGCTTACTTATTAATTAAAATAAGGAAAAAATTAAGTAGAGCTTTGTAGGAAGCAACATCAAGCAAAATATAGTTTCTCTTATAAATGCAGTAACAGACAAATAAAATCTTCAAACTATTTCTCCTATCTGGTTTTCTATCTATTTCAAAACCTGAACTCAATAACAGTGAAACTAGTCAGAAGGAAAGGGATATAGAATGACTGCATTTATTTGCAAGACATAAATATATATATATATATATATATATATATATTTATATATAATATATTATATATTTATATATATATATATTATATATATATAATGTATATATATATATAGTCAGAGGTTAGGTAAAACAGAGAAGGGAACATGTGTGGATAAATGTGGAAAGGGCTAATACCAACATAGAATTGAGCATTAAATACAGGCAAAAAAATGCACATGATGGCCTCTCCTCTAAGTGTATGTAGTGCAACCCACAATGTATAAGAGAAGGAAGAGAGAGAGGGAGAGAGAAAAGAGATAAAGAACCTGCCATTTAGGCAGGCTATGGAAGGGGGGGAAGGGAATGGGGACATTGGTGGTGGGAAATGGGCACTGGTGGAGGGGGGGGTGCTGGAACACTATGTGACCAAAACCTCTAAACATGAACAACGTTGTAATTGTATATCTCACAGTGGTATAATAAAATATTTAATTAAAAAACATGAACTCAATAATAACCTATATAGCAAGTATCAATGTGTATTAAGTATGTATCACTTGTCATCACTTGTCTTCACTTGTCTTCTCCATACATCCTGGCACGTGCTATTGTAGCCCAAGGCCATCTGCTCGCTCCAGGAATACAAAGAGACTCAGACCATTCCCTTCAGATCATGGGAATGAGGTCTATAACTCTTACTGGTTTTCTTTTTTTTTTTTTTTTTTTGGTTCCCCCCCCCCCACCACCCCCCCCCCCCCCCCCCCCCCCCCCCCCCCCCCCCCCCCCCCCCTTTCTCTCCCTTTCTCTTCTTTTTTTCTTTTCACATATCACAAAATAATGCACCCATAGCTTGCCAGCCTCTGCCCTGTGGATTAAGTATGTATTGCTCTTAAATGCCTTATACATTCATAATATTTAGCCCTCAAAATGACAAGGTTTTCTATTACTATTAGTCTTTTTACTCAAGAAAATTTTTGTTTTTGAATAATTCACAATTTTACTTTTGAGCAAAAAAAGAGCTAATAATAGTATATGAAAAGGACTATACCATTGAGAACAGATGCTAGCATCTAAGTAAGAGCATAAAATAAAATTTTAATACGACGGAAATTAAATTTTAACATGATAGGAAATTTTAATTCCCTACAACTATGCATATCACAAGAATCTGCTCATCATAGCAATATTAGGCTGTCAAATTTTTGTTTGATTGGAGGTCATACCCAGAAAGGGTATTTTCTGGCTCTGTACTCAGGAATTACTACTGGTGGTGCTCGGGAGATCATATGGGATGCCAGAGATGGAACCCGGGTTGACCGTGTGCAAGGCAAATGTCCTACCTGCTGTGCCATTGCTCCAGCCCCCAGCAAGCACCTTATTATCTCTATACTATCATGCAAGGCAGGCGCTGTACTCTCTCCAGCCCCTCAAATTTTAATGTTGTAAAACAGACTTAATGTCAACACTGTCTTAACTGCTTATTCATTATCTTTCTATGTCCTTTCCAAACTAAAAAAAAAAAATAGAAATGAGATATAGTGAACTAACCTAAGGAAATGAAAATGCTGTTCTTCTCTGAATAGATAGTTTCAAAAGGCATTTTCAGATAATCTATGTGAAAATCACATTTTCTGAAGGAAAAATAAATATAATTTAAAGTAATATAATAGAAAACAGCAAATAATCTGTTTCTGAGCAAGCTAAAACAGTAACAGACTATAACAACAGGTGAATATTGTATTTATTTTTATTTAATATTTTTATTATACCACCACGAGATATACAATTACAAAAATGTTCATATTTGAGTATTTGAGTTTCGCCATACAGTGTTCCAGCACCCTTCCCTCCACCAGTGCCCATTTCCCACCACCAATGTCCCTGATTCCCTCCCCCCCATCCCTAGCCTGCTTCTTTTTTTTTTTTTTTTTTTTTGCTTTTTGGGTCACACCTGGCGATGCTCAGGGGTTACTCCTGGCTCTGCACTCAGGAATCACTCCTGGCGGTGCTCGGGGACCATATGGGATGCTGGGGATCGAACCCAGGCTGGCCGCATGCAAGGCAAACGCCCTACCCGCTGGGCTATCGCTCCGGCCCCATTTTTTTTCCCCTAGCCTGCTTCTATGGCAGGTTTATTATCTTTCTCTTTACCAACCTAAAACTGAGCATTAAATACAGGCAAAAAGATACACATGATAACCTCTAAATGTATGTATTGCAATTCACAATGTGTAAGAGAAGGAAGAGAGAAACAGGTGAATCTTTTAAATTGATTTTACCCAGAAATTTTTCAGGCTCACTGTATGTACCATAGTATGCATATCAGTTTTATGCACAAATCTTTACTGCTATACTGAAAAGACAAAACACTATCTCATGAAGAAGAGAAAAACCTAAGATCCTTCCTGTTATTATCATTGACAACAGACTATTGTATACAACAGAAAAATCTCAGTCTTTTTGTCAATTAATAAAGAAAATGCTTAAACTACACAGTATGCCAGAAAAACCACCTGGGCTTTGAAATGAAAAAGGAAAGAACAATGTGATTAGAATACATGTTATTATGGCTAATTAATTTGCATTAATTATTATAATTAGAACAGTGTAATTAGAACAGAAAGACCTCCAATGTTTAGTTCTTTGCAGTGGCCTGTATACAGCCCCCAAAGATATGGTTTAATTAATTTCAAAATCTGAAATTAAGTCTCCTCTTGTTTGGAAAAGGGGTCTTTGCAACTGTGATCTTCATGTGTGAAGCTTATCTTGGATTATCTATGAGCTCCTTAAATAGATCACAAGTGTTTGACAAGAACGAAGCAGAGAGAAATGTGACCCAGTAAGAGAGAGGGAGACATACATGGCCTGATGGCAAAGGTGGGAGTCATGGAGCTTATCACAAGCTAAGATAAGCAGACAGGAACAGGCACTCCCTGGAAGCTTCTGCAGGAATACGCCCTGCTGACCTCCGGTTTCAGTTAACGCTAATTTCAGACTTTTTGCTTCCAGAACTCTAAGATAATTTTAAGTATAAACTGACCAGTTTGCGGTTGTTACATTAGTCACCAGAAACCATCATGGCCATGATTAAGTTTCCATAAGTTATAATTCCCTAACTAGTATTCCTCAATTACCTATAAACAATTTTTTCTATATATTTAGTCTAATAAAGGCAACTGAATTTGTAACTCCCATGAATAGATATTGCAGATTTTGTTTCAGATGACTGCAATTAAGTGACTATTACAATAAAGTGACTTTTATTAATTTATTTCCACATAGAAGTGTGCTATATTTATACTATCATGTAGTCTAATGAAGTGTGTGATTGCTGATATACACATCTTGATTCAATGTGACAGAGACATAAGATGAGAAGTTACTACTAGGAAAAAAAAATAACAGATTGCCATAGTAAGCCCTAAGTACCAGCAAGTGAGACATTGGCAATTTTTTAACCTCAAAGTCACCTTAATCAACTGATTTGTTTAGATGTTTTAAGAATCAGAAATGTGGGGCCGGAGCGATAGCCCAGCGGGTAGGGCGTTTGCCTTGCACGCAGCCAGCCTGTGCCGGTCTGGGTTCGATCCCGGCATCCCATATGGTCCCTCGAGCACCACCAGGAGTAATTCCTGAGTGTAGAGCCAGGAGTAGCCCCTGAGCATCGCTGGGAGAGACCCAAAAAGCAAAAAAAAAAAAAAAAAAGAATCAGAAATGTATTCAAATACATAAAATATACTATGTTTTCTAGCACTTCTTTTGTTTGTTAATTGGTAGGCTTCTTTCTCCTATGTGAGAAAGCTAAAAAAAATGACGGGGGGAGAATTTGCTTGGAAGCAAGGTAAAAAAATAAAAAATTCAGTTTGGTATCTAGTTAATTTAATTTCTTTTAGTCACAGATCTTAAATTCTCGGATTAATTTTCATGTTGCATAAGTAATAACAAAAGGAAAAAAGCATTCACAATTAAAATGTGTAACCAGAAATACATTTCACAAAAAACGTTTCCTTAAAATTTCTGGCCTGAGATGGAATAAGGAAAGCCTCTTCAACAAGTGGTGCTAGGAAACTGGGCAGCGACATGTAAAAAAAATTAATTTGGACCTCTGTCTAACACCATGCACAAATATCAGATCAAAATGGATTAAAGATCTCAATATCAGACCTGAATCCATAAAGTACATTAAAGAATATATAGGGAAAAACCCTTCACAACATTGAAGCTAAAGGCATCTTCAAAAAGGGAAACACCACTAACAAAGCAACTAGAAGAAAAAAATAAACATATGGGACTACATGAAACTAAAAAGCTTCTGTACCTCAAAAGAAACAGTGACCAAGATAAAAAGACAGTCCACAGAATGGGAAAGAATATGTTTTCAATAACCATCTGATAAGGGGTTAATATCCAGGATATACCAGGCAGTGGTAGAACTTTACAAGAAGAAAACAAACAACCCCATCAAAAAAATGGGGAGAGGCGATGAACAGAAACTTCAACAAGGAAGAAATTCGAATGGCCGAAAGACATATGAAAAAATGCTCATCATCACTAATCATCAGAGAGATGCAAATCAAAACAACAATGAGATATCATTTTACACCACAGAGACTGGCACATATCCTATAAAGAGCAAGAACAACAAGTGCTGGCGTGGATGCAAGGAAAAGGGGACACTCATCCATTGTTGGTGGGAATGCCAGCTGGTACAGCCTTTCTGGAAAACAATATGGACATTCCTCCAAAGACTAGAATTTGAGCCCCATTTGACCCAGCCAGACCACTCCTGGGAATATACCCTGAGAAGCCAAAAATACGCAGCGGAAACACCATCCCTACTTTTATGTTCATAGCAGCATTATTCACAATATCCAGAATCTGGAAACAACCAGAGTGTCTGAGAATCGATGACTGGATAAAGAAGCTTTGGTACATCTACACAATAGAATACTATGCAGCTGTCAGGAAAAAATGAAGTTATAAAATTTGCCTATAAATGGATGGAAATGGAGAGGATCATGTTGAGTGAAATTAGCCAGAAGGAGAGAGACAGATATAGAATGACTGCATTTATTTGCATGACATAAATATGTATATGTACATATTATGATACCAATATCCAAGGTCAGGTGAACATGGATCAGGAAGTCTTGTCAAAGTAGAAATTATCACAAACGTGTGGGAGTCAGAGGCTAGGTAAGACAGAGAATGGAACAGTGTGATAATTGTCGAATGTGATAATGCCAACCTAGAACTGAGCACTAAATACAGGCAAAAGATACACTACACATGACACCCTCTCAATGTATGTATTGTAATCCACACTGTGGAAGGGAAGGAGAAAGAGAGAGAGAGAGAAAGAGAAAGAGAAAGAAATTAAGAACCTGCCATAGAAGCAGCCTAGGGGACGGGGGAGGGAATCGGGGACACTGGTGGTGGGAAATGGGCACCGGTGGAGGGATGGGTGCTGGAAATCTGTATGACCTAAACCCAAATATGAACATCTTATGAACATCTTTGTAAATGTATATCTCACGGTGGTATAATAAAATACTTTTTAAAAAAAGTCCTGGCCTGACAATATGAATGCACTAAATGCAAGCATACTATAGATACAGATATAGATATAGATATAGATATAGATATAGATATAGATAAAGATAAAGATATTGATATACTATATAGATATACTATATAGATATACTATGTATATGAGAATGAAGTGGTAAAATTTATTTATGTGAAATTTTCCAAACTAAAAAAAACTGAAATATACAATTAAAAGGGTTCTGGCATAAATAATCTCAATTTGGCTCTTGATATCCAAAGATAAAAATAGAGTCATGATTTCTATTTTATAATAAACGTTCAGAAGAGGGCTGGAGAAATAGTACAACAGGTAGGTGCTTGCCTTGCATGTAGCAACCCAGGTTCAATACTTTAAGCCCTTCCAGGAGTGATCCCTGAGCACAGAACCAGGAGTCAGCCCTGAGCACCACCAGATGTGGCCCCCAAATAAACAAAAAGTTCAGGGAAAAAGTGGCATCTTATTTCAACTATCTAAAGCAGATATAATTATTTCTAAATCATTTTGAACATTAAGCCCTTTAAGTCATTCGGTGAAATCTGAAACTGATTATTTTCAATCAGATTAGGAATTCTCTTATAGGCAGTCATCCAGAGTTCAATAAGTTACACATTCTTACATTTAAGGAGTTCTGCTAAACCTAATTTTAATAACAAATTTCCATAGTTTTTTATATTTGAAAGCTTCATAAACAACTACTCTCTTTGTCTCACATTACACTTCCTAGGGAGGAGAGAACAGAAGGGATCTGAGACATCACAAAGTGGGTGGTGTGGGTGGGAAGTCTGCTATGGAGGGACAGGAAAGGAATTTGAGAAAAGACTGAAGAAACTCCCCAAGGACAAGCATGCTAGATGCTCTCTATCGATCATTTTCTCCCTCAAAGAAACACCTGACTGACCGTGAACAAGTTTGTTTTATATAAACCCAGTCTTATATAGGGTGATGTTTCCAATAAGTGAGTTAAACTGCTTCAGAATGAAATGACGCGGCAAACACTACAGGCATAAGAGATAACATCACTACCAGCTAATGAAGAAGCCATGACTCTTCTGACCTTCTACTGAAAGGATTCTTTTTTAAACAAAGAAAAAGATGAGAAAAATGTGACAGATCATTCTTTACTTATAAATGGGCTCTAGCAGCCAACAATACCATCTGCAGGTGTCAGGCCAATGCAATGGTCTTTTTCCACTGACACCTCCGAATCTTTATTCTTTACCAAATTAGAGTCTACTACTAAATGATCATGTGTGGCCCCCTAACCAGATATTTCCAAGGAATTCCAATACACAAAAACCTGGGGTCTCACCAAATAGTTTGACAACCTATCTCTTTGTACATCAGATAACATAATTTGAATCATGTTTCTAGCAGAATACCTACCAAAACTTCCAAGTTAGCTAAGAACATTTTTGTGACCTCTGAAATGAAAAAAGGAACTTCCAAGTAAGACACACATGACTGAAGCCATGTCATACAGCTAGGCTTGGTTTATTAGAAACAGCTTTTGAATATTATTCAGCAGATAATTACAGCACACACTTTACTTTTATGTTTCCAAGTATCTCTTAACCTGCTAGTCAACTGTATACTATTGTAGCTCAGGTACTGTTATACCCAGTTGAGATTTAAGAACATTTTTAAATCTGAGGGATTTCATCAGCACACCACACGTGCACACACACACACACACACACACACACACACACACACACACACACAGAGTGAAAGAGAAGACCTCTGAACTGTCTCCCCAAACTCCTACTACTACAACAAGAGGCAACGTCTCGAAATCAGGACTATCTCTGTCTAAGTCTGCCCCAGAAAATGTACTCACTCCGGTAAACTCAACAAACATACTCCATTGGTAAATCCCTAAGTAGCTGATTATTGAGAACTTGGTTTGGTTTCCAGCACTTTCATTTAATCTACCACGGTTTGCTCACCAAGGCAAAGAACACAGTAAAACTTCATTCCCTGCTGTGAGCAGTTTGCTTTCATTAACATTAAATTCACTTCACATGTTTGCAGCAGAATTTCTGCTTTTGACAGATAACCTCAAGCTGAAAACATGGCAAGAAATAAACAGGAAAAAGTCCTAAAATACAAATATTTTATTCTTTTCTGGGCTATCCCTTAAGTGCAAAAACACATTTAATTTTTTTTTAAGATTCATTCTTTTAAAACTATTTGGAAATGGGTTCAGACTATAGGAGACCGAAAAGCTCCATCTAAACAATGAAGGGGCCTGGCATTTTCTGAGCGACTATTCCTGTTTTCTCAGTGTAATTTATTGCCATCATTCTCTACAAAACAGTCTCCAGAACTAAAGCCCAGTATCACAAAAGTTGTGTAAGTTTGTTTTCTTTCAATATTTTATGCTTATTACTGAAACTTTGTTTTATTTATCATGTTCTATTATCATACTCTCCTTGACAAAATATTTTTGAACATAAATGATCATGTTCTAAAAAGGGAAAAAAGTATGTCTTTCCTTAAATATATATATAATATATAATATATTATATATATAAAATTACATATTATTATACCAATATCTAAGGTCAGGTGAAACATGGATCAGGAGGTCTTGTCAAAGGTGGAAATTATCAAAAATGTGTGGGAGTCAGAGGCTAGATAAGACAGAGAACGGAACAGTGTGCTAAAAATTGCCAAAAGTGCTAATACCAATCTAGAACTGAGCATTATATACAGGCAAAAAAGATACACATGACACCCTCTTAATGTATGTATTGTAATACACAATGTGGAAGGGAAGGAAAAGAGAAAGAGATAGAAAGAAAGAGAAAGAAATAGAGAACCTGCCATAGAGGCAGCCTAGAGGCAGGGGGAGGGAATCGGGGCCATTGGTGGTGGGAAATGGGCACTGTGGAGGGATGGGTGCTGGAACACTGTATGACCAAAACCCAAATATGAATATCTTATGAACGTCTTTGTAATTGTATATCTCATGGCAGTATAATAAAATATTTTTAAAAAAACATGGATATCAGCATAATGTAATTTTCACATAACTCTGATTCTACCACCTTTTAGTGAGATTTATTGCATGGTCAAAAAAAAGTATGTCTTTCTTGATCTATAAAATTGAAGCATAGATATGTATAGAAATCAAGAAATGATTCAGAATGTTAACATTAAGAAAATAATACCTTTGCCTAATGCATTTAAAGAAATTTCTCTGCTATTTTTGATAGCGTGCTCCCCCAAGCTCATATCCTGTGTTATATGCCAAAGAAATGATATTTTCTTACTAAACTTCATCCCTGCCTCCTACCACTGCTCTTGACCATACCACAGATTTTGTTTTGAAGACTTTCTTAAATTCATTTCTTCTAGTTTGGCATTTTCTTAGAAGAATTTGTCTTTTAAGTATACTGGGTGGTTTATCACGAATGGAAACAGAGTTGTAAATCATGTGTTAGTGTTAAGGAAAAGAAATTTCCCAGTCCTAATCCCAGAAGTGATTCACAGTTTCTTTTTTTCTCCGCCTTAAGAAATGTCTACTTATTTCCTTGTGTGTTTGACACTAGATCTTATCACATCTTAGAGTGAAAAGATTATTCCCATATCCATGTTTTCTAATTCCACACAAATAGGTGATTTTTAAAAAAATTCATCTGTCATCCCTTCACAAGCTTTGTGTACTATAAATGCTATTGTCCTTGGGGCCCCACGATATCACAGCGGGTAGGGCATTTGCCTTACATGCAGCCGACCCCAGGTTTGATTCCCTGGTATCCCATATGGTGGTGCCTCAAGCACCGTCAGGAGTAATTACTGAGCAAAGAGCCAGGAGTAAGCTCTGAGAGTCGCTGGGTGAGACCCCCCCAAAAAAGCAAAAATATAAATGCTATTGTCCTAGTGAGTCCATTTTACACAAACTCGTTAAAATCACAAACAATGACTAAAAACACTTTAGAACACATTGCTTTATTCAGCCTTTTTCTTATAACCTCTTTATTGTTATTTTCAATTTAATTTTATTATAGTTCAGGAAATTAGAGTTAAAATTATGGTACTGGTATACAAACTTATTACCCCAGTACCACCACAGAGTACTCACAATTCTCCATCACTGATTTTGTCTCTTCTTTTTTTTTCCCAAGTCCTAGATATTTTTATTTTATTTTTTTTAATTTTGTATATTTCATTATACCACCACGAGATATACAATTACAAAGAAATTCATGTTTGGGTTTCGGTCATACAATGTTCCAGCACCCATCCCTCCACCAGTGCCTGTATTCAATGCTCAGTTCTGGTCTCATATTTTTCTAATTTCCTTCTCCCAGTTTGGCCATGGGTTCTGCATTCCAATTTCAAGCATTTGTCATCATTTGACATTTTCTATGTTCATATTTGTCAATTTCTCTCTGATTTATTTCACTTAACATGATAGCCTCCAGTTTAATCCATGTCATAGAAAATTGACTTCATCTTTTCATGTAGTTTCATAGTATTTTATTGTGTATGTATTCCACAACCTCTGTAGTTGGGCAGTTGGGTTGTTTCCATGTCCTGGCTATTTTTCTAAGCACCACAATAAACATGAACATACATATGCCCTATCAAATTAAAGTATTTCTGTATAATTTAGGATTAGTTGTCAAGAAGTGGAGTCCAATGAGATTCCATATGACCACTGTGTTGTATGAGTGTTCTATATTTTATTTCTTTAGGGCCACACCAGGTGATGCTCAAGGGTTACTCCTGGCTCTGCTCTCGTGAATTACTCCTGGCAATGCTTGGAAGACCATCTGGGATCAGAGATAGAACCTGGATCATCTTTGTGCAAGGCAAATGTCCTACCCACCGTACTATCACACTGGTCCCAAGCATTCTATTCTTATATCTGAAAAATGTTCATATTGTTTTACATAGGGGCTGAACCTAAAGACATTCTCATCAAGTGTGAATGAGGGCTGCTTCTCCCACCACATCCCAAAAGTTTGTTGTTTTAATATTTGTATACTTAATTCTCTCTGGTGTGAGATGTATCTTATTGTTTTGATTTGCGCTTCCCTATTCACAACTGCTGGTGAGCACATTTTCCTATGTCTACTAGCTATTCATATATATATTCTTTGAGAAGTGACTTTTAATATCTTCTCCCGTGTTTGGGTGGAGTTGTTAGATTTTATTTTATTTTGAGATTTGTGAGTGCTTTATAAACCGTGGATGTTACTCCTGTGGTATTGTGTGAAAATATATTCTCTCATTTAATAGCCATTGTTAGTGAAAATGATGTTTCCCCCATCCTATAACCACCCATGTCTATTCTGAACTTTCTACAAGTCCACAGATCTCCAAGTACAATAGCATCACCATCCACAGCAGTACCACCAGCCATGTCCAGGAGCTCCACAAACCCTCAAGTCTATTCTTTAGAATCACAGGATGACGGGACTTGAGTAATAAGCTTCAATTGTATTGCAGCTAATTCAAACATAAGTTTAAATCCATCATCAGAGAAAATAGTTTGCAAATATGAATTGTCAATCAACTAGGAATCTTTTAAACTATCATTTTCTCAGTCATGAAGACAGAAAATGTCTGGACACAGTGTGGTTGGTCCAGTTTTCTGTATTTTTTAGTCTCCCCTGTCATACAAATAGCCAGCAGATGGGACATCCCTTCTCTAAGCAGAACCTATTTAAAACCAGCTACAGATTTACTTTATATATTCAAAGAACTGATTGAAGTAACACTCACATTTAGCATCTCAAGCAGACAACAATAGAACTTAGCCTATGTCTTTACTCCATTCACCTCACTACTAAAAAGTCTAATCTATCATTCAACAAACAATTCTATCCTTTGCCTGTGCACTGATTTACACATTCCCCCATCACTTCCATTTCTGATACCATGAGAAGGTCTTAGAATCCAAAAGGAGATTTTGTTATAATTACAAAAATGTTGACTAAATAAGACATTCAGTTTTTTTCTCTTCCCATTTTTCTCTATACTCCACGTCTGTGTGATGGTTTTACATATAACTGATATATTTTTCTTTCCCCATCTGTCTTATTTCATAAGCATAAAAACTTCTAGGTGTAGATATATGCTATTGTATAGATCATGATTTCATCAGTTTTTAGAGCTAAATGGTGTTCCATTGTAGCTATAAACCACATCTTCTTTATCCATCTGTCAGTAAAAGGGATCCTAAGGTTGTTTCAAGTTTCTTGTTATTATGAACAATGCTGCAATAAACACAGGATGTGTGTGTGTATACATACAAACATATACACACACTTGTATATATATACATATATACACATGTACATACACATATGTACACATACATATATACACACTTGTGTGTATATATGCACACACTCAACTCACTACTAAATATATATTGCATTTCTATATAAAAATATATATTTTTTTTTAAATTAGAGTTCCTGTGATTTTTAAAAAACTACCCAAATAGGAGATGAAGGAATCGTACAAAAGTTTCTTCTGTGTCTAAGAAATAACAAACTTCTAGACTCCTCCACTCTGGAGAAGCCCACATTCCCTACGTAGTGTTTTCTCTCTCTCTCTCTCTCTCTCTCTCTCTCTCTCTCTCTCTCTCTCTCTCTCTCTCTCTCTCTCTCTCTCTCTCTCTCTCTCTCTCCCTTTACCTCTCCCTCCAAACTTCCAAATAAAATCTGTTATACTTCAAAAGATTTTTCCAACTTGTTGAGAGGCAGTGAGGCCAGGAAAGGAGGCAAAATTACATTGGAAACAAGTGGGCACTACAGACAGGGAGGGTGAAAGATGGTACAAAGTAGCTGCTGTAAAGGTAGGCTGAGGGTGGGCGAGTAACAGGAGACACTGGTAGCAGGAAGTGGTCCCTGGTGAAGGGATTGGTGTTGGAACATTATATGCCTGAAACTCAACCATGAATAATTTGGTCACTTTGTAATTCACAGTGATTCAATATTTTTTAAATAATGGTTTAACTTCTAAGAAAACTTCATATTATTTAGTAGTGGCTACACCAATTCACATTTCATTAGCAATGAATAAGGATTTCCTTCTCCTTGTGTTTTCTCCACCATTTGTTACTTGTTGCCTTTTGAATAATAATGTTCACAGCTCTGAGCCTTTATCTCATTGCTATTTTGATTTGCATTTCTATAAGAGTGGACGATGAGACACTTTTCCTGAGTCAGATGAATGTCCAGCCATACATCTTCCTGGGAGAAGTGCCTATTCAGATCATCTGGCCATTTTAACTGGATTATTTATATCATAATAGTTGAGTTTTAGGAGTTCTCTGAACAATTTTAACATTAATATCTCAACAAATGCTTGCTATATATTTTTCCTAATTAATAAAACTTCTTATCATTTTGATGAAAGCTATTGTTGGGCAGAAATGTTATGGTTTGATGTGTTCCAATTTATTAATTTTACTTTTCCTTCTTTTCCTCCACCTTTTCTATGAATTCTGAATCTTCCCGGTCTCCTCTATTACACACTGTGATAGTCTATGTTGCAACAAAGTGCATCAGGCACACAGAGTGGGACTGACTGAATTGTTTTTGTAAGTGTTGCAATGCAAAGGAACTTCCTTCAACTCCATCTTGGTGCCATCCATCCAGTTACACATTTTACAAAATCATGAATATACCTCTATATAATTTAACACACTGAATCTAAAATAACTGTGTTGATGCTGTTAATAGATTATCAGCAATTTTCAAGTGAAGCAAGACTTGCTTATTGAAAAGTACAAAACATATAAGAACAACTTTAAATACCAATAAGTACATTTTTTAAAAAATTAATGCTATTAGCAACATCAAAGAAAAATATTGTATTCTATTATGGTTTCCTCTGATATTTAATGTGACTTGAAGGCCTTATAATCGTGAAGTTGCCCCAGGTTTTAGAAATTGCCTTCTCAGTTTAATCACTTGTATCACTGTCTTCCCGTTCATCATC
>JAJIBD010014184.1:0-37495 GCA_021461705.1 Cryptotis parvus
TGAAATTCTGACTAATATGATTATTAGTGATATGCAGTCAAATGCTCTACCACTGAGCTATACCCCCGTGATCATTAGTGATATGAAAGGGAGAGAAATATGGAGTGAACAGAGAAGTAAAAGCTATGGAAAGAACAGCAATCAGGAACTGATAGTTAAAAATAATATATGTGGTTTGGGACTAGAGATCTAAGTACAGCGGGTAGGGCAATTGCCTTGCATGAAACCCACCTGGGTTCAGATCCCTGGCATCCCATCTGGTCCCTGGAGCACTGCGAGAAATAATTCCTGAATGCAGAACCACGAATAACCCCAAACATCACTGAGTGTGTTCCAAGAAACAAACAAAAAAAATTATATGTGGTCAGTTAGCATTTTACCCCCAAAAAAATGAAAAGCAAACAAGCAAAACCCCATTTTCCTGTGAAAAAAAAATTTTATCATAGCTATGAATTGTAACATTATAAATATGGAGACAAGGTCAGGAGGATAGTTCAAAGGACTGGACGTCCTGGTGTGCCTACCAGAGCTCTGAGTTTCAAGCCCTGATACTTACCCAAACACTGACCAGTGTGGCCCAAAATCTGAGGGCAAAAAAATTTCAACCATAATACCTTTTGTGTGTGGAATACTTTTGTGAATCATGGCACTTTTGTTCATATAGTGTTTTTCAGCTGCTAAAGATAACTTTCAAAAGAGTTATTATACAGACTGGAGCGACGCGAGAGGGTAGGGCGCTTGCCTTGCATGCCTACAACCCAGGTTTGGTCCTCTGCATCTGATATGGTCCCCGAGCACCGCCAAGAGTGACCCCTGAGCACAGAGCCAAGAGTAAGCCCTGAGCACTGCCAAGGTGTGGTCCAAACCTCCTTCCCCCACCACACAGACACAAAAAAAAAGTATTGTAATGAAGAAATGTTCATGCCAAATCAATGGAAGAACAATGACAAGTTTGAAACATTCAGTATTTTTTACCTAGACTAGGAAATCCATTGAAATATGAGCTCTTGGGGACTAGATCTGTAGTGTAGTGAGAGTACATGCTTTGCATGTGTGAGACCCTGGGTTCTAGCCCGTAGAACAACCCCCTCCTACTCATAATGAAGAAATAGGAACTCCTTGAAGGTAGGGATTTTCATCTTCAAATTTTAATTCCTAGCACAAGTACTGGTACATAATTGATTCTCAATAAATGTCTGTTGAACAAAAGAATTGTTTAAAATAATTTTGGGTATGTTGTCAAGAATTAGAAGAAATAAGAAAAAATATGATTAATTGGTATATTAAGTAGTGGCATTGTGGGTGTTTTTTAATATTATGTTCATACAGTTAGTAGAAGTCAGGAGGAAAAATATACAGATATTTGGAAGCTATTTGGTCTTTTACAAAATGTTTTTCTTTGCAGAGATGATTGTTTTAATTTCATAATTCTGCAAAGTAGGATAGTTGGGACCTTAATGTTCTTCTGAAAAGAAAATGGGAGTACAGAGATATTGAAATTCTCTCTGTTGTTCTGGAGTCAGTAATAAGATCCACATCAGAAGCTATATATGTGTATATAGCTGTTTATATAAATACATATAAACATACATATATTTAATATACAGTTCATCATTTTATCTCTTCAGCTACTTTACTTTTTTCCATTTTGGAAACAGAATAAGACTATTTCAGTCAGTACAGACTCATTAGTACAAGACTCAGTGTAGGAAAGTTCAAATATGTTATTTTAAATATAATTCTTGCTCTTTGTGGTTGTCTGAAACATCTTCTCTCACTTTTGCAGCTCACTCCAGGATTGTATGAATTCAAAGTGATTGTAGATGGACAAAATGCCCATGGGGAGGGCTTTGTAAATGTAACAGTCAAACCAGGTATGTGTTCCCCCAACTCTAGCTTTGTCTTCCTTTGCTGTCTCTGTGGAAGGAGATGGAGCTGTAACTTTAGAGCTTTAAAATTCCCTTTCTTTAGGCCAGAAAGATAGTTCAGTAGGTAGAGTGCTTACCTTGTGCTTGGCTGACCTGGGTTTGTTCCCTGGCATCTCATATGGTACCCCAAGCCTCCAGGAGTGATCTCTGAGTGCAGAGCCCAGAGTAAGCTCTGAACGTCACTAGGTATGGCCCAAAAACCAAACCAAATCAAACAAAAACTTGTCAAACCTCTGGCCCAGAAGGGGAATTTGTTTGTTTGCTTGTTTGTTTTAGGGCCGTATCCAGCAAGGACCATGAGGGGTTCCTGAGCACAGAACCCGGGTCCTCCATGTGCAAAGCAAATATCTTACTTGCTTACTATTGCTCCAGCCCCTATAATTCAACAGTTTGAGTATGTTTTGCCTGTGGGAGGCTCTGGTTCAACCCCTGGCACCATTTTACCTCTTTAGCTAGTTTACTTTTTCCATTTTGGAAGCAATAAGACTATTTCAGTCAGTATTAGTACAAAAAACATTAAGACCCATTAGTACAAGACTCAGCATAGGAAAGTTCAAATATATGTGGTTTCTGAGCACCACCAGGAGCAACCTCTAAGCACGTAATCAGGAATAGGTACTGAGCAATCACCAAGTGAGTCCCCAAAAACAAAAAAAGTAATTCAGAAGTGGAGAGACAGTACTGGGATAAGGTGCTTTTTTGCTTTTTTGGGTCACACCCGGCGACGCTCAGGGATTACTCCTGGTTCTGCACTCAGGAATTACTCCTGGCAGTGCTCAGGGGACCATATGGGATGCCGGGATTAAACCCGGGCTGGTGCAGGCCGGCCGCGTGCAAGGCAAATGCCCTACCTGCTGGGCTATCGCTCCGCCCCGATAAGGTGCTTTTTTTTTTTAAGTATTTTTTATTATACCACCGTGAGATATACAAATAAAAAAGATATACAATTAAAAAGTTCATATTTGGGTTTTGGTCATACAGTGTTCCAGCACCCGTCCCTCCACCAGTGCCCATCTCCCACCACCAACGTCCCCGTTCCCTCCCCCTTCCCCAGCCCACCTCCATGGCAGGTTCTTTATTTCTTTCCCTTTCTCTCTCTTTCTCTTTTCCTTCCCTTCCAGACTATGGATTACAGAACATACATTAAAAGGTTGTCATGTGTATCCTTTTGCCTCTATTTAATGCTCAGTTCTAGGTTGGCATTAGTA
Organism: Cryptotis parvus; assembly: GCA_021461705.1. Taxonomy (NCBI): domain Eukaryota; kingdom Metazoa; phylum Chordata; class Mammalia; order Eulipotyphla; family Soricidae; genus Cryptotis; species Cryptotis parvus. Next base: position 3,137 of record JAJIBD010014184.1, read on the forward strand.
CCCTCGACAATTATTAGCACCCTGTTCCATTTTCTGTCTTACCTAAGATAAGGTGCTTTTTATCACAGCTTTTTAACACAGCTGACCTGGTTCAATCCCTGGCATTGCATATGATTGTCAGAGCTCTGCCAGGAGTGATCCCTGTGATCACTGTTATAAGTGATCCCTCTTATAGTACTAAGAATTAGCCCTGAGGAAAAGGGGACTCTCATACATTGTTGGTGGGAATGTCGAGCTTGTACAACCTTTCTGGAAAACAATATGGACATTCCTCCAAAGACTTGAAATTGAGCTCCCTTTTGACCCAGCCATACCACTCCTGAGAATATACCCTGGGAAGCCAGAAACACACAGCGGAAACACAATCCGCGCTTTTATTTTCATAGCAGCACTATTCACAATAGCCAGAACCTGGAAACAGCCAGTATGCCTGAGAACTGATGACTGGATAAAGAAACTGTGGTACATCTACACAATGGAATACTATGCAGCTGTTAGGAAAAATGAAGTTATGAAATTTGCCTATAAATGGATGGACATGGAAAGGATCATGTTGAGTGAAATTAGTCAGAAGGAAAGAGAGAGACATAGAATGACTGCATTTATTTGCATGACATAAATATATCAGGTGGTCTTACCAAAAGTGGAAATTACCGCAAACATGAGGGAGTCAGAGGTTAGGTAAGACAGAGAAGGGAACATGTGTGAATCAATGTCCAAAGGGCTGATACCAACATAGAACTGAGCATTAAATACAGGCAAAAAAAATGTACATGATGGCTTCCAAGTGTATGTAGTGCAACCACAATGTGTAGGAGAAGGAAGGGAAAGAGGGAGAGAGAAAAGAGATAAAGAACCTGCCATTTAGGCAGGCTATGGGAGGGGAGAGGGAATTGGGGACATTGGTGGGGGGAAATGGGCACTGGTGGAGGCGGGTGCTGGAACACTATGTGGCCGAAACCTCCAAACATGAACAACGTTGTAATTGTATATTTCACGGTGGTATAATAAAATGTTTAATTAAAAAAAAAAGAATTAGCCCTGAATACTTTTGGTGGAACCCCAAAGTCAAAAACAATAATATAATTTTTTAAATTCCATTTTTGGGCCAGAAAGAGCTCAGCAGGCTGAAGCACATGCTTTGCATGCAGCAGCCCAGATCACAGTGCCACATAGTGTCCTGAGTCCCACTGGGAATGACAAAACCCTCCTCCCCAAAGAAATTAAACAAACAAGACCAAAAATAAAATTCCCATTTTTAATGTAGTTATTGATATACTATTAATATACTACTAGTTTCACTACTGTTCTATGTAGTGAAAGATAAGGGTGGCAAAGCATGTACTTTGGTCCTAGTTGGGACCCTTGGTTCAGCAGGGAAATATCATGGCCCAAACTGTGTTACGGTGTGAGCAATAGTCTGTTCACCTGAGAACTACTTTATTCCAAGTGGGTCATGCTGAGAGAGAGAATCCTGTGTTGTAATTAAGGGACAAGAAGTCCAGGGTACTGGAGAAGCACACGGCCTAAGTGGCTGGCCTCTTCTGATTATTTTAGTAAAATGCATGTCTTGCACAGAGTTCATCTAAACCCTGTCAGTTCTTTCCACTTTGGAAACTGAGTCCCATTTTTCTTTCAAGTTTGATCTAGCGTTGGTAGGTTACAGTGAAAATAGCATTATATCTAGTTTTGCATATTTAGAAAATTGGGCAGAGTTGAAAAGTAGCATTGTAACAGATTTTTAATGTTTTCTGTATTTGTTGATAATTTTTTTTCTATTCCACTTAATTTTGTACTTAGGGTAGTTTTTTTACTTTAAAATGTGCTCAGCTTGGGGCCAGAGCAATAGCACAGCGGGTAGGGTGTTTGCCTTGCAGCTGACCTGGGTTCGATCCCCAGCATCCCGTATGGTCCCCGAGCACTGCCAGGAGTAATTCCTGAGTGAAGAGCCAGGAGTAACCCCTGAGCGTGGCGGGTGTGACCCAAAAAAGCAAAAAAAAATAAAGAAATTAAAAAAAATAAAAAAATAAAATGTGCTCAGCTTAAAGATCATTTCTCAGAAGGGCTCTGGGTTGGAATGCACAGTCATTCAGGTGAACCAGAGTGATTTGTGACCTTCCTATCATTGAGGCCTAGTTACCTGTCACAGGTCAGGATGCTTGAGAAATCACAATTCGCTTTTCAACACAGTTTGTACCAAAGGGACAACTCACTTGGCAAGACCCTTCTTTCAGAAATCTTATTTTACAATCTTATGTCTGCATTTAGTCAACTAGCTGGTGTAGGTCTTTCCATGAACTTATTAGCACTTAAGTGTTGAGAGAGTGGATGGGGATGATTGGAAGTCTTTTTCACTAATGTCTTATATTAGAATGGCAACCTCATCTTATGACTTTCTTATGGTAATGCTTCAACCTTAGTTTTATGTAATGGAAACAGAATGTAATTCACAGATATGCCCCGTTCTTCCTATAATTTACAAATTACTTCTAATTTCTTTTGGGTTTTTATCTTGTAGAGCCCCGTAAAAATAGGCCTCCTGTAGCTATCGTGTCCCCACAGTTCCAGGAGATTGCTCTGCCAATCACTTCTACAGTCATTGATGGCAGCCGTGAGTACTTGTCAAGGCATGATGTTGTGGAAAAACATTAACTGTTACTCTGGTAGAAAACTGTGATGATTTAGGATAACTGTGTCAACACTCTCTTTAGGCCAATTTTCTTGACTATGTTACATCAGAAGACCAGTTATCTGAAGCAAATGACTAGAAGTAAAAAACCTGATAGGATCTTGTTAAAATCCCCTATGTGGCTTGTTGAAGTAATACATCATCTCTAAAATGTTAAGTGGGGGCCGGAGCGATAGCCCAGCGGGTAGGGCGTTTGCCTTGCATGCGGCCGGCCTGTGCCGGCCCGGGTTCGATCCCCGGCATCCCATATGGTCCCCCAGCACCGCCAGGAGTAATTCCTGAGTGCAGAGCCAGGAGTAACCCCTGAGCATCGCGGGTGTGACCCAAAAAGCAAAAAAAAAAAAAAAAATTAAAATTAAAAAAAAAAAAATGTTAAGTGGAATTATACATATATTTAGCTTTATTTTAGTTGAATTTACTGGTTATTGCACTTTCCTAGATGGGGTTGTAACGGCTAGTTGTAGAAAAAAAAAGCTCTTGCCTATCTTGGCAAGATTAGTAAGTGAGCAATTTGGTTATGAATCTCTTATCAGCCATACTCTCCAGAGTGCCTTCCCCTGGAGAGAATCAGAGAATGCACTCCACAACCCTGCCTGGGCTCACTAACACATTACCCTCAGGGTAGTAGCACCAGCAGGTGACCTGAGAAGTTTAGGGTCTTTGCCATTGATCCTGCTACAAGAATGCAGGAGGTTTAGGCCTATTCTCCTAAAATTGTTTGCATGGTTTCTTTTGAGACCAGTTAAAGCCCTATTACTTGATAGTCTTGGCACCAAATAATGGATTTTGGCAGAGTCATTACTTTAGCAGAGAATCTCTACCAGAGTTAAGTGCTTATTGTAAATGGTTCTAATATGAAGAGGAGGCTAGCAGATAGCAGGTGAAGATGGAAAGAGAACAGGAAGAGGTACTTGAGAGAATGGTAGGAAGGGACCATTTTACTTTAAAGTACATAGTTCCATTTTACTTTGATTTTTGAATAGGTTAAAAATAAATAATATGTACAGGTATACAGTGAACTGAGCACAATTATTCTTATCACTCCAACTACCCACTTTTACTCTAGACTGTATCACTGTATCACTGTCTTCCTGTTGTTCATCGAGTGGGCACCAGTAACATCTCTATACATCCTGTTGCAAGCAAGTGTAGCCCAAGGGCATCTGCTTGCTCCAGGGACAATGAGCCTCAAACCATTCTTCAGGTCATGGAATTGAGGTCCATAATTGTTACTAGTTTTTGGCATATCAAATAAAACATGGGTAGCTTGCCAGGCTCTGTCGTGTAGGTGGTATACTTTCAGTAGGAGACTCTCTCGAGCATTTACTGATGAAACTTAAAGGGGAAAGATTAGGTTTTCTCTTGGGTGGAGCTCTGAGGAACTGTGGAGTCTGGATGTTGAGTCATGTAGATGGTAGTCCCTCTGGACTACCAATGTTATTCCTCCAGAAATATTTATGGATATATAAGGAAACCCTTAATTTTTATTTCCCTTGTTTACACAAACAGCATAGTATACACACTATTATATTTGAGATTTTCTTCTATATGTTAGATGATTTTTCTGAATCAGTGCATGAAATACTTTATTTTTTTGCCGGGGGGTGGGTGGCGTAGTGATAGCACAGCGGGTAGGGCGTTTGCCTTGCACGTGGCCGACCCAGGTTCAATCCTCCCGAGCCCTGCCAGGAGGAATTTCTGAGTGCAGAGCCAGGAGTAACCCCTGAGAATTTCGGGTGTGACCCAAAAAGAAAAAAAAAACTTTATTTTTTAATTTAATAATTACACATCCTTCTGTTGTATGGAGGCATAATTTCATTATATGCACATATTTTTGTTCAATATATGTAATGACAATTTATGTGAGACCTTTTGGTGTTACAAACAATGGTACCATATTTTCCAAGCATGACATTTAATATGTGTGTATCTATAAATTCCCGGAAGTGGGGGCTGGAGCAATAGTACAGTGGATAAAGCGTTTGCCTCGCATGCGGCCGGGCCGGGTTCGATCCCGGCATCCCATATGGTCTCCCGAGCATCACCAGGAGTAATTCCTGAGTGCAAAACCAGGAGTAACCCCTGAGCATTGCTGGGTGTGACCCAAAAAGCAAAAAAGAAAAAAATCCCAGAAGTGGAATTACAGGCGCAAGGTGAATTGCTGCCAAGTTGTTCTTTATAGAGATTATCAAGTTATGCTTCCTTCCAGAATGAATTTTGAGGAGGCATCTTTCTCCACATACTTATTCATTTATTTATTTGGAGTTTGGGCCATGCTTAGTGGTGTTCAAGGCTTTCTCCTGGCTCTGCATTCAGGGATCACTGATCACTCACGAAAGGGACTTGGGGGACAGTCTGGGGTCCCAGGGATTGAATCCAGATTGGCCTCGTTTAAGGCAAGCACCCTACCTGTTGTGTCATCACTTGGTCTCACTCCAGTCCCTCTCTACTTTACCTGTGTGATGTGTTATGAAAGTTTGACATTAACACATCAAACCCATTTGACATGTTAAAAAATGGTGTCTTGGGACCAGAGAGAGAGAGTAGAGGTTAAGGTGCTTACCTTGCACATGACCAATCCTGGTTCCATCTCCCTTAGCACTGCCAGAAGTGATCCCTGTGCACAGCACCAGGAGTAAGCGCTGAGTACCTCCAGGTTTGGTCCCCAAACAATTATTTTTTTAACTTTTATCATTTTATGTAGTAGCACTTTACCCAGAGGGTATCTTTATTAAAATCCTTGAAAAACTACACAAGGGTCTATTCTCAGAGAGGCAGAATAGCAGTATTTTTAGGGAAGACACACTCGGAAGAGACAGTATGTAATTTGATGAAGTTTTTCTAACATAGATCTCTGGATAGTGTAAACTCATTTGTGTAAACTGGCTACTGAAATCTAGAAATCTCGTGTTCTTACTAATGTTTCTTTATGGTCAAGAAAGCACTGATGATGATAAAATCGTCCAGTACCATTGGGAAGAACTTAAGGGACCTCTGAGAGAAGAGAAGATTTCTGGAGATACAGCCATATTGAAATTAAGTAAGCTCGTCCCTGGGAACTACACTTTCAGGTAAATTAGGATCCAGTGTCCTATATGCCATAGGCCAAAGCCAGAGATATAGTACTGTGGGTAAGGCACTTGCCTTCCACCCTCTAAGCCTGATTCAGTCCCCGGCACCCCATGTAGTCCCCTGAGATTGCCAGGACTAATTCCTGGAGTAGTAAGCCCAGTACAGCCAGGTATGGTCCTAAAGCAAAACAAATAAACAGACAAACAAGAAAAAACAAATATACCATAGACCTTTCCTTCAAACATTGCATCTTATACATTATTTTTGGCCAGGGAGGCAGGTGGTTGGATTTTGGGGTAAAACTGGTTTTTAGGGGTTCACTCCTGACTTGGTGCCCGGAGGTCATTTCAAATGGTGCTTAGGACCATATGGTATACTACAAATTGAACCCAGGCTTCCCATATGTAGAGGATACACTCATTGGGCTTATCTCTCCTATCCCCATGATTTTGTTGGTTTGTTTTGGGGTCAGTCACACTGGTGATGCTTGGGTTACTCCTGGCTCTGCACTCAAGAATCATTTCCTGGTGGCACTCAGGGGACTATATGTGATACCAGGATCGAACCCAGGTCAGCTGCATTCAAGGCAAACACCCGCTGTGCTCCAGCCCTCCAGTCCCAGTTTTACATTCTCATTCTCATATCTAACATAATCAAACTTACTCTGGAATCAGTTGACAATACAGCCTTTGGATCACTGGGTTCTTTGACCTTATGGTGATTGTGGTTAACATAAGGAGCATGTTTTTTTTTTTGCTTTTTTGGGTCACACCGGTGATGCTCAGGGGTTACTTCTGGCTCTTTGCTCAGGAATTACTTCTGGTGGTGCTCAGGGGACCATATGGGATGCCAGGGATCAAACCCTGGTCGGCCGAGTGCAAGGCAAATGCCTTACCCGCTGGACTATCGCTCTGGCCCCAAGGACAACATTTTAGAGCAAAGGTTCTTGCATGGTAAATCAGGGCCTATAGCAGTTTATTCTTCTCAAAGTCTTGCCTTGTATTTCTCTAAAAACTTATTTTTTAGGATTTTTGTCATTAAGGGAAATAACCCATCTTCCTTTACCTTTTCTCAGAGTCCTTCAAAAGCTAGAAGGAACCTGGTCTCTATTTGTTTTCTCCCTTTGGAAAATGCTTTTTCATCTATGATACCTCAGAATCTTTTACTTCTGACTACTAACTTACTTGAAAGTAATTTTTAGGATCTTGCCCTGTTGGGGCTTTTGTAAAATCAATACACTGCCAGGTATGGCCCAAAAATTAAAAAGGGAAACAATTACTATTGTTACTTTTGGGAGTGGACCACACCTCGCCAATCCTCAGGAGCTTCTCCTGGCTCTGTTCGGGAGACTGTATGCGATGCCAGAAATAGAACTGGGGTTGACCGCACGCGCGCAAGGCAAACGCCTTAACCACTATCTCTCCCCAGCCCCAGTAACTGTTTTTGAATATTTATTATGTGTTTAATACTGTTACAAATTCTTTTCATGTAGTTATCTCATTTGAGCCATATAACAGTTACTATAATTTTTTTTCTTTTTACAGATTAGGAAATTTAAGCACAGAGTTAAATAATTTGCCCAAAGTCACATAGGATGTCTGACTCCAGTCCAAATTTGTTATTTTTTTTATTATTTATTTATTTTTTTTGCTTTTTTGGGTCACACCCTGCAATGCTCAGGGGTTTATCCTGGCTCTGCACTCAGGACTCACTCCTGGGGACCATATGGGATGTCTGGGGGTCGAACCCGGGCCGGCATGGGCTGGCCGCGTGCAAGGCAAACGCCCTACCCGCTGGGCTATCTCTCCGGCCCCCAAATTTTTAACTAGTGCTATTATTCTACAGTATTTTTGGGTAGATGGAAGCATTGTGAGCAGTATTTTTTTCTAAGTCTCTGTTTCTCAAAGTGCTGGGATTGGGTTGGGTTTGATTAGTATTGAGGTCCAATCTGCTGTCCAATTCTACTCATCTTTTCCTCTATTTAAAAAATTAAGACAAAAAAAAATTAAGACACTGTGACAAATTGTTCAAAATTGTTCATAATTTCATCTTTTTTTTTTGAGTGATTGTAGCCTCTTTCCCCAGCCCTGTGGGGTTGGTTGTGTTTAGTTTCAGAATCTGTATGGAAGCCAGGAATGGTTTGAGGTGATAGAGTAATGGGCAGATTGCCTTTTTGCCATCTGTCTAGATCTTGGCTTTATTCTGAAATAGGAGACAAGTAGGATGTATGTTAAAATATAAAAACAGGGACTGGAGAGCGAGAGAGAGTACAAAGATTAAGGCTTTGGCCTTGCACTAGACTAGCCCTGATGCAGACCCTGGCACTGCTGTGGTCTTCTGAGCACCACCTAGAATGTTCTGAGCACAGAACCAGGAGTTAGCACTGAGCACAGCCAGGTATGGCCCCCAAATCGAATAATAATACAAATGATGATGAAAGACCAGGGGCCCTGGGTTAGCTCCCTGCTATGCAAGAGCTCCAGCACTTAATCCTGTCATGTGACCCCGACTGCACTGCCATTTGGAATCCCTGTTGCCACAACAGTGTTTCATCTTCATGTACACAACCAATTGTGTAACCCCAGCAAGCACCACAACTGAAGTGTGTGAGCTCTGTTGGCTAGTATAGTACCCCTGACAGGCACATGTGCAAGCCTTGCAGCCCTATGTGTGACCTCCAGCGAACACTGCAGCCAGAGATGTGCAAGCCCAACTACCACTGTTTACCCTGACTGGTTCATGTGCAAGTCATGCAGCCAGATGTGCAACCCCAAGAGCATCATAACCGAGGGGCTGAAGCAATAGTACAGCGGGTAGGGCGTTTGCCTCGCATGCGGCTGGACCGGGTTTGATCCCGGCATCCCATATGGTTTCCCAAGCACTGCCAGGAGTAATTGCTGAGTGCAGAATCAGGAGTAACCCCTGAGCATTACTGGGTGTGACCCAAAAAGCAAAAGAAAAAAATAAAAGAACATCACAACTGAGAATGCAGTCCCCAGTCATTGCAACAACAACACAGAAAAAGGAGAGGATAAATTAAAATATACCGCAAAAGGGGCCATAGTGATACTGCAGTGCTTAGGGTTCTTGCCTTGCATGCAGCCGACCCAGGTTTCATTTCCAACACCCTGTATGATCCCCAAACCAGGAGTGACCCCTGAGTGCATAACTAGGTATAAGGCCTGAGCACCATCAGGGTGGCCCCAAAACAAAACACAAACAGGAGTACCACATAGAAAAGGCCTGTGGGGGCTGGAGCGATAGGGTGTTCGCCTTGTACGCGGCCAACCGGGTTCTATCCCCAGCATCCCATATGGTCCCCTGAGCACTGCCAGAAGTAATTCCTGAGTGCAGAGCCAGGAGTCACTGAGCATCGCTGGTTGTGACCTAAAAAGGAAAAGAAAAAGAAAAAAAAAACCTATAAAAACAGGGAACTGGGAAAGGGAGGGGCAAGTTCTGTGGGTTGCTCTTTTGTCAGATGTTTGCTTCTTTGCACAGTCTGGGTGTCTGATGTTTCTGTGTTCTTCTTCTAAAGACTAATACCCAAATCCCTTAAATGTCATCATTTTAAAAAAATGAAATTGTAGAATAATACCTTACAGATCACCTGGCTCTGTCTGTGGTTGAGATTTAAACAAACTCCTTGTCTTTTCTGTTTTCCCTCTGTCAAAAAAATGGAAGGAGCCCAAACCAGCTTGCTTGCTTATGCTCACATTTTGAGGTGGCAAGCAAAGCTTTGGGCTGTTTAGCTAGAAGGCATAATTTAGGTAAAAAATGTGCTATTATAAATGAACAATTTTTTTTCCCTTCTGCAAATCCTATTTCGTACTGGCATAAACTGTGGAACTGTTGCGTAGGAGAATTCACTTGCATCGCAGACTAGTCTTCCTGGAGCCAGCCCTCCTTGTCCATCCCAGAGGCTCTCTGCCCAGGATGTCCATTTGTGTGGTATGAGCCCAGCTGAGTCACAACCATGGCAGAGCCTCCTGCAGGCAGAGTTGCTCTAGTTACTGCAGCATCTTCGAACCCTTCAGGAATAGGGGGTAGAGATGATCTATTTTAAGAGTTGGTTTCTGAACTCTGCAGTCAGAGAGCTGGACTTGCAGCTGGACTCACTGTGTAGCCATCAGCAGGCCACTTAGTCTCTCAAAGCCTCCTGTAAGGTAAGATCGATGATACGTGCTCTGTGATTGTTCTGAAGACGGCAGTGGACAACTTTTGTAAAGGTTTTTAATATAGATCTACTAGCAAAACAAATACTGTAGGAGGTAAAACGCTGGCTATAGACCCTTTTGATACCACTACTTTCATCCTCAGTGAAAACTGGGTAAAAAAACAGGGGTAGTGTAAAGTAACTCAAGCAACTTAACCGTCTCTGCTTCCTTCTCCGTATATATGTAGAGAGTAAAAGAGGGTAGTGCTTTTGGGGCGGAGCGATAGCCCAGCGGGTAGGGCGTTTGCCTTTGCGCGCAGCCAGACTGTGCTGGCCCGGGTTCAATCCCCGGCATCCCATATGGTCCCCGAGCACCGCCAGGAGTAATTCCTGAGTGCAGAGCCAGGAGTAACCCCTGAGCATTGCCAGGTGTGACCCAAAAAAAAAAAAAAAAGCCAAAAAATAAATAAATAAATAAAAAAGAGGGTAGTGCTTTAGAGAGCTTTTGTGAGGATTTAGATACGAAGTACTTGGAACAAATGCTACTGTTCTTCTAGTATTAAAAGAAGAATGGGTAATACCCAAGTAACCCAGCCACCTTCTTCTTTTGTCTTAGCCTTCATTTTCAGTTGTCACATGTTCATTCCTTTCCTTAAGCCCATCCCTAACTGTACTTTCTTCTTTTCTGACAGTTTGACTGTTATGGACTCTAATGGAGCGACCAACTCCACAACTGCAAACCTGACAGTGAATAAAGCTGTGGATTACCCTCCTGTGGCCAATGCTGGCCCCATTCAAGTGATCACTCTTCCCCAAAACTCCATCACCCTCTTTGGGAACCAAAGCACTGATGATCATGGAATTAGCAGCTATGAGTGGTCACTAAGCCCAAGAGCAGCAAGGGAAAGTGGTGGAGATGCAGGTAGGATGGAATGGTTTCCTTTCATCTTCGTAAAATTGTTTTACTTCCTCTCACCAGTGATGCTGGACTGTGGAAAGGCCAGAAATCACCTCTGTACAGCTTTGACACTGGGGATCAAGCTTATTATGGATTTACATTTGAGTTTTTTTCTTTTTTTGGGTCACACCTGGCAATGTTCAGGGGTTACTCCTAGCTCTGCACTTAGGAATTACTCCTGTGGTGTTAAGGAGACCGTATAGGATGCCAGGGATTGAACCCAGGTCAGCCACATGCAACCCACTGTGCTGTTTCTCTAGCCCCACATTTGAGTCTTTCTAAATCATTGAATCATCTTCAGGGCGCTTTCTCAATGGGGATTCCCTAATTGCAAAGCTTTGAAGTTTCCCTCCATGTTTGTGGGCAACTCTGGGGTTTGAACTCATGGCCTGGCACCTGATGGAAAAGCACATTAACCCATGAAGCCATCTTCCTGTCACTGGAGGCAATAGTTTCTTCCTGTTCTTGCCCAGCGAGTTAGAGCTGCTGGATCTGGCTCATATCCAAGGATTATTATTGTGCCACTTTAATTTTAAAAATGCCTTGCCAGTGGTTTACAATATTGTGGAATGTTAATTCAGGGTCACACCTCCACACCACCCAAGTTTCAGTGCCATTTCATCACCAAAGACTCTTTTTTTTTTTTTTTTTTGCTTTTTGGGTCACACCGGCGACGCTCAGGGGTTACTCCTGGCTTTGCACTCAAGAATTACTCCTGGCAGTGCTCGGGGGACCATATGGGATGCGGGGATCGAACCCGGGCCGGCACAGGCCGGCCACGTGCAAGGCAAACGCCCTACCCGCTGGGCTATCGCTCCGCCCCATCATCACCAAAGACTCTTGGCAGGACAGTAGGCTGGGGATGGCGCATTGTATGCTGGGAGGGATCTTGGTGATACTACCATTGTTTCCCTGGTACCACAACAAAAGTGTGCAGTCTCTTAGGGCTGGAGTGATAGTGCAGTAGGCAAGTCTCTATCCTTGCATGCTGCCAGCCCAGGTTTGATCCCCAGCATTCCTCAAGTCCCAAGCTCCTCAACTCTCAAGGAGCAGAGCCAGGAGTAAGCCCCCGAGCACCACTGGGGGTGCCCCCTGCCCAGAAAAAAAATTGTACACTCTCCAGTGCACTGTACCAAGTGTGTGAGCAGTACAAGCAAAAGTGTCATCTCTGATGAGTATTGGAACCAAAGTGTATTAGCTCTGCATCCAAGACTGTACAACCTCAGTCATTATAATAGCAGCAGAGACAAAGAACAGAGAGGGAAACAACGGAATCCGAAAGACTTATTCATTCCTCCTACTTCATGGGTTTTTTCCCTCATAATTTTTTTAAGTATTTTATTATACCACTGTGAGATATACAATTACAAAGATGTTCATATTTAGGTTTCGGTCATACAGTGTTCCAGCACCCATCCCTCCACTAGTGCCCATTTCCCACCACCAACGTCCCTGATTCCCTCCCCTCCCTAGCCCACCTCTGTGGCAGGTTCTTTATTTCTTTCCCTTTCTCTCTATCTCTTTCTCTTTTCCTTCCCTTCCAGATTTCCCCTCATAGTTTTCATGAATCTAAGTCATTTTATTTTTCAGCAGTTTATTCTTTAGTGTGTGTGTGTGTGTGTGTGTGTGTGTGTGTGTGGTGTGGTGTGGTGTGTGTGTGTGTGTGTGTGTGTATGTATGTATTTTAAATTTTGGGGGCCACACCGTGGACAGAGCTGACTCCTGACTGCGAATCACTCCTGACGGGCCACAGGGACTATATGTGGTATCCCAGGGATTGAACCCAGGTCGGCCACATGCCAGGCCTTCCCCACTGTACCATCACTCCAGCTTCTACTTGATCACTTGACATCCCGTTATTCATAACATTTCCATTTGTTCCTGTCATGTGCCAGTGTAGCCCAATGGCATCTGCTTCACCAGCTTCTACTTAATTCATATTTTACATATGATTGAAACTATCTGGTAATTGTCTCTTACTTAACATCTCACAATCTATTTTGTCCCAGAATGTATCATTTCATCTGTTTTAATGGCAGAGTAATAATTCATTGAATCTGCATATCAGAACCTCTTTATTTATTCATCTGTTGATGAGTGATAAGGTTGATTACATATTTGGGCTATGCTGATGTTCAAGCAGATGCAAATATCCTTTCAAATCAGTATTTTCATATCCTTGATACAAATGTATAGGGGCTATCTTGTTGAATCACACAATTTCCATTATTATTACTTAAAAGAATATCTGTGGGGCTGGAGCGATGGTCCAGTGGGCAGGGTGTTTGCCTTGCATGCGGCCAGCCCCAGGTTCGATCCCCAGCATCCCATATGGTTCCCCTGAGCATTGCCAGGAGTAATTCCTGAGTGCAGAGTCAGGAGTAATCCAAAAAAGTAAAAATAAAAAAAAGTATTCGGGGGCCGGAGTGATAGTCCAGCGGGTAGGGCGTTTGCCTTTCACGTGGCCGGCCCAGGCTGGCCCGAGTTCAATCCCCGGCATCCCATATGGTCCCCCGAGCACCGCCAGGAGTAATTCCTGAGTGCAGAGCCAGGAGTAACTCCTGAGCATGGCCGGGGGTGACCCAAAAAGCAAAAAAAATTAAAAAGAATATTCGTATGGGCCAAAGGGCATTTGATTTGCCTTACATGCAGCCAACCTTGGTTCAGTCCCTGGCACTCCATGTCATCTCCCAAGCTCTGCCAGATGTGATCCCTGAGCACCACTAAGTATGTGGCCAAAAAACAAAGCAGACAACAAAAAGAATATACATACCCATTTTTCAGTTTGTTCAGAGCTGCACATATTTGCATTTCAGCAAAGGTGAGAAATAAGTTTTATTTTTCTCTACATCTTGCGAAACATGTTTGCAGTCTTTTTGACATAGGCTGTTCTCACCAACATAACGTAATGCCATATTTATTCTGGGTTTTGTTTGTTTTGTGGCCACATACTTGGTGTGTGGAGGAAGCTCAGGGCTTCCTCATCCCTCTGCTCTCAGGTATCACTCCTCGTGGGCCTCAGGGACTAAAGCTGGGTCAGCCACTTACTTGTAAGCATCCTCCTTGCTGTAGCAGCCCCATGTTTCATGTTTTGACTACATACAAACGCCCTACCTGCTGCTCCAACTATTATTACAGATTTGAAGCGTGACTTAAAGCACATATTCCCCTCACTTTTAAGTATTGCGTCACATTTTTCTGCTGTTGCAGAATATACAGACTATTCAAATAGGTAGCCTGCAGGCCGGAGTGACAGCCCAGTGGGGAGGGCATTTGCCTTGCATGCAGCTGACCTGGGTTCCATCCCCAGCATCCCATATGGTCCCCTGAGCACCGTCAGGAGTAATTCCTAAGTGCAGAGCCAGGAGTAACCCCTCTGCATTGCTGGGTGTGACCCAAAAAGCAAAAAAGAACCCAAAAACAAATGTAGCATGTATAACTGCTCTCATATTTTATTCAGGTGGCTTGGTTAGGATCACTTTGTGACCTCACCAGGAAGAACAGTGTTTTAAAAAGTTATATTAGGGCCGATAAGAGCCGTCCTGACCAAAGGACGGCACACACATGCTGCATGGACACACATACTGCCTGAGTACATGTAGCCAAGCACATGTGGTGCCTGAGCACGTGTGTTGCCCGCATCTCCCTTCTTGAGATGTGTACTCTCTCTCTCACTTTCCCTCCTCCTTCCCTTTCCTAAAACCTCCTTAATAAAACCTGTTTTACTTCACTGGGAAAAAAAAAGTTATATTAGGGCCGGAGGCGATAGTCCAGCGGGTAGGGCATTTGCCTTGCATGCGGCTGGTCCATGCCAGCCTGGGTTCAATCCTGGCATCCCATATGGTCCCCGAGCACCACCAGGAGTAATTCTGAGTGCAGAGCCAGGAGTAACCCCTGAGCATCACCAGGTGTGACCCAAAAAGCAAATAAAATAAATAAATAAATAAATAATTTTTAAAAAGTTATATTATATGTTAATGATCTTTCTGGTTTGGGTCTTGTATGCTAATATTATCTCTCTGCATTTTCTTGTATTGCACTCCCTTATAAGATCTCTGACTTTATTTGAAACTGCTCCTGTGGGTAGCACAATGGGTAGGGTGTTTGCTTTGCACATGGCCGACCTGGGTACAATCGCCAGCATCTCCTGTGGTCCCCATCCCATGTGGTCTCCTGAGCAACCATCAAGAGTAATTCCTGAGTGCAGAGCCAGGGAGTAACCCCTGAGCATCACTGGGTATGACCCAAAAAGAAAGAAAGAAACTGCTCCTATGTAAAGAAGAGCTGTTTTCCTCTTTATTTACTTTTAAAACTTTAAAATTGAGGCTCTGTGATTTACAGTACTGTTAATGATTGCTTCTCATGCTAGAATTCCATTGTGGGTACCTTTCACCAGTGTACCCACCTATCTAGGACTGCTGTTTTCTTGAGGGTAACTTGTGGCTAGTTGTCCTTCTAGTGTCCCATGTAGCATTTGCTGATGATGTGGAACTGGTAGGTAATGGTCCCAGTTACAGCTGAGGCCTGAAAAATTGGGTAAACCATTTCAAATTGAACAGGACTTGCCATGGGATGTGATTCTGGAGTCTACTTTTCTTTTTTTTTTTTTTTTTGCATTTTGATATTCAGGGTGTACGGACACCAACCCTGCAGCTCTCTGCCATGCAAGAGGGAGACTATACTTACCAGCTCACGGTGACCGACACAATCGGACAGCAGGACACTGCTCAGGTGACTGTGATTGTGCAGCCTGGTGAGTTCCAACCTTCCGGCACTCCTGTTCATTTGAAGAAGTGAGTCTGTGTTCTGAGCTGTGGGGGAGAATAAAGCAGGAGGTACCTAACAGGACTCACATTTGTGCCCTCAGTTTTGGCTAGTTGTTGTACACTTATTTATTTATTGACTGCTATTTTGGATTTGGGGGCCACACCTAGCAGTGCTCATGACTTATTCTTGGGATTGAACCCGGACTGGTCAACTGCAAGGCCAGCTTCTTAAGCGCTGCACTATCTCTCTGGCTCTAGTTATTGTACCTCTAAGAGGACCCAGTAGAATCCCTGCCTTCCCAAGTGCAGCTTGAAGCCTGCTTCAATGGCAAAGTCCGACCTTATACTCAACCCCCTTTATTTGAACTTCTGTAGCTTTGTGTTTCAAATTAGCATGACATAGCCTCTATATATGCTGCCATGCCCTTTCGTAATTGTCTTCTACGTTGCGGTCTTGTTTTCTTCATTGTGCGCCTTTTCACCATAATCATCTTTCCACAGCAGCTGATGTTTCTGTGTGTAGAGAGGCAGAGTCTTTGTGGCTTCTAGAATATGTCTCGGTTGGTTCCTCTCCTCTCCCATCTGAAATGCCTGCTTCTGATCTCCAAGTCTCTGTCTTCTAGAAAACAACAAACCTCCTCAGGCAGATGCAGGGCCAGATAAGGAGCTGACCCTTCCTGTGGACAGTACAACCTTGGATGGCAGCAAAAGCACAGATGATCAGAAAATTGCTTCATATCTTTGGGAAAAAACACAGTGAGTATTGAAATAAAGCCTTCACATATGCAAAGGCTCAGACCTCTGAAGAGCAAGGTTTTACTCGCTTTTAAGGTTTTACTTGTTTTTATTAGTTTTTCTCAAGCCGGGGGTGAGTGGGGGGGGGTTTGGGGAGGTTGATGACTGAGAAAGAAATATTTGTAATCCTAAACTTCAGCTCTAAGAAAATAATATAAAATAATTATTTTGTAAGGAATAAAGAATGCTCACTATCAGCTAGTCCCCAGATAGTACTTCGTGGTTCTGGTGCTTTTATAGGTACAATCCATCCGCTAAAATGCATAGTTTAATTACACTTGAGAGGCAAGATGGAAGGGTAATGGAGCAGAAAAATACTTTTGCTCAGATTTAACTGGGTATGGCTGGCAGGGGGATGGGGCAGAACAGCTATTAAGGAGCGCTGAAAATTTATCTACCAAATGAAAGCATTACTGGTACTGTTTCCGTGAAGATAATTTTACCAATTACATTAGCCAAAGGCTAAAGGTTGTGACCAAAATAATCCTAATCAAACTACTCTTCATTGTCAAAGTTTATTTCTCCCTTAAATAATAGGAAATTGATCTTAAGTTATATGCCGGATTCTATAGGATTTATAGGAAGTAAAAAATTCCAAGGAAGGGTTAAAAGCATTCCTTTTTTCCAAAGTAGTGCCTATATTTTTTTTTTGTTTCTTTTTTCTTTGTTTTTTGGGTCACACCCGGCAATGCTCAGGGGTTTCTCCTGGTTCTGCACTTAGGAATCACTCCTGGCGGTGCTCGGGGGGACCATGTGGGATGCCGGGGATCGAACCAGGCCGGCATGGGCCTGCGCGGTGCAAGGCAAACGCCCTACCCGCTGGGCTATCGCTCCGGTGACCAGAGGAAAGAAGTGCCTATATAAGACAGGGAGTTTGGGTTTTGATTTTCTTACTAAGACATTAGTGACAGCTGGGGAAGACAATAATTTGAATTTGGAAACCACCTAACAGTCGGTTAGTTGGATTCTAGAAATTATTTACTCCAGCTCTCGTTGCTGTCTTTGGAGAATCATTATGCCTCAGCTCGTTGTCTTTCAACTACTTCTGTTGATCGACAGTACAACTAATAGTTACGATTTATTAATGTTCGAGCAGAAAGAATGCTTAGCATAAGCATCATAGGGAAGAATCTGTTTCAGGAGGGTTATGAGGGTCAGAGGGTTCACCTACAAAGCCAAGCCAAGCCGGTAAGTTTGCCAGTCTCTCTGGATATCCTGTAGTTTAAGGGAGTAGCAGGGCTCTCTCCCATGTTCTGCTTGTGCAGGAAGCCCCCCCCCCCTGCTGTGTGAGGCCCAGGAGAGAAACAAAAAGTATGAGGTGTCCTTGGTCCTCTGTGGCCCCTCTTTAGGAGCAAGAGGGAATTTTGCTTCTAGCGCCACTAAGAAGCGTGTGGTTTTGCCCTGAGAGCACTCTTGGCCTATTTCCTTTTCTTGATTTTTTTTTTTAAATCCGGAGGGATTTTGTTATAGATTAAGAACCGCATTTTCCTTCTTTGTTGGCAAGAGCAGAGCCAACTCCTGGGCCAGAAATGCTTTTCAGAAGTTTCTCTCTTCAATCATCCTTTTTATCAGTGACCTGCTCAGAGTACTTGCTTCCTTTTAAAACTGGAACAGTACAGAGTTCAGATGTTCTAGAAGCTTGTATAAAGGATAAGGCTAGATGTTTTTGAAAGCTGGTGAATGGAATTTTCTGATCAGCAGGTAGCCTGTATTTTAGGGCTGAATGACACTGTATAAACGAAATATTTTTAAACATGTCCTCTCAAGGTCTGGAAAACAATAGTTCTTAGCACAGGCTATTATTGCTTCTCCTGCTGAGTCAGGAATGGGAGAGCAGCAGACAGGTACAACTCCACCCTCTGGTTTCTCTCTTTGTCCAGAGGACCTGATGGGGTGCAACTCAAGAATGCTAATAGCAGCATAGCCACCGTGACCGGGCTGCAAGTGGGAACCTACATATTCACCTTAACTGTCAGAGATGAGAGGAATCTGCAAAGTCAGAGCTCTGTGAACGTCATTGTTAAAGAAGGTACTAGTAGTTTCCTGCTTAGGGTGGGTGCAGCAGCCAGTGTGGATCAGATTACTGAGGAACGTATCACCCTTTATACACTCTTTGGCTGCAGAAATGGATTGAAGACCAGGGGTGGTAAAGAAGCTTCGATTGAAGACAACTGTTACTTTTGCTTTTCTAGAACAGTCTTTAATGAGAGTGGCTGTAGGTAAATTTTCATTGTTTCCCTCTCTCTATCTTCTTTCCAGTTGAAAGAGGTAGAGGCTTTTTTTTCTTTGCAGTTTAATTTAGTTTTTGCCTCTGTGCTGTCAAAGACTTGAGGTTTGTGTCTCTAGCACTAGCTACAGCGACACCTGCTGCCAGATCTTAGAATGCTGGTCCTGTCTGTAGCTTCCTACACTTGTCTTAGGAGCTTGCCAACTAGGCCAACTTTGAAGCAAGAAATGATTGACATTGCTCTGGTTTGTAGGCATGGTGATCAGTGATGGCCTTGAGAGAGGTCTAACCCGGTAGTAGGGAATACCATCTACTCTGCAGACGACAGATACATGTAGTACACTCAATAAATACTGAGTACACAGCTGAGTAAACAGACCTATAAGGCAATGCTCAGTATGAAAGAAGTATCCTCCCTACCTCTTCTCTATTAAAGTAATAAGGAAGAAAAAAAATCATTTAGACAAGGCTTTTGTTTACAATCATTATTAAGGCCTTTGTTTACAATCACACATACTTCCAAAGCAGAGAAATGGATTTTTCAGGAGGTTGCTGTGAGTATAGAGAAAGAAACTAAACTCTTCGTCTGTTGTACATCGTGTTAGGAGAACATATCCTTAGCACCTGCACACGTTGACTTTGAACCTATATTGTCTTAGCTGCTGGTGTGGATAATCACTTAAAACTGTTGTGCAGTTAAGATGCTCTTTTTCATGGTTGGGGCGGTGCCAGGCCCAAGGGCCTCACATATACCAGGTATGTGCTCCATCACTGAGCCACATCCCTGGCCCCCTACGGTGCTTTTGCTGTTTAATTTCCCCATAAGCATCATGAAGAAACATTTATTCTTTTCTAGTGTTACACTTTATTTTAAGTTTTATTATACCACCGGGATATACAAAAAAGATAACATAAAAAGTTCATGTTTGGGTTTGGCATACAGTGTTTCAGCACCCGTCCCTCCCACCAGTGCCCCACCCCCACCACCACATCCCGGTTCCCTCCCCTTCCCCCAGCCCCGCTCCAGGCAGGTTCTTTATTTCTTTCCCTCTCTCTCTCTCTTTTCCTCCCTCCAGCTATGGATTACTAATGTTACACTATTTAAATGATTTCTCTTTGGTTAGAAATAAACAAGCCACCTATAGCCAAGATAACTGGGAATGTGGTGATTACCTTGCCTCACGGACACAGCGGAGCTGGATGGCTCCAAGTCCTCAGATGACAAGGGAATCATCAGCTACCTCTGGACGCGAGATGAAGGGAGCCCAGCAGCAGGGGGTAAGTGTGCCAGGAGCTGAAGAGCTGCGCGGGGACAGGGTGATGAGATGGCGAGTCGTGAGGGAAGCCAGAAAGCCCACTCTCTCTCTTTTCTATTCCCGTGTATCAAACCTGGATTCCTGCTGAAACTCAGGAGAGTTCAGTGTCTTGCTAAGGACACTGCAATCCAGTCTTTCTCCTAATCCCAGCTGCTGTGGCCATTCACAGCCAAACTGCCCAGAGACGAGGCAATCCAGCCAGAGGAGACAGAAGGGTGATGAAGCAGCAACTGACTGTGGGAGGAGCGGGGTTTGTTTCTGCAGCACAGATAGCCGTGTTGTTCAATCCCACAGGAAGTGCTGAATCACTCTGACCACCACCCAGTCCTCTTCCTTTCCAACCTGGTCGGGGAACCTACACATTTCACCTGAAGGTGACTGATGCGAAGGGTGAGAGTGACACAGACCGGACTACGGTAGAGGTGAAGCCTGGTGAGTTCATTTACACATGAGCCTGCGTGGACTTACTGGAGCAGCTAAGCAAGGGCCTCAGTCCTCAGACCCTCTTCCTGTCCACATGGACAGAGCCAAATGGCATATTCAGTTTTTTTTTTTTTTTTTTTGCTTTTTGGGTCACACCCGGCAATGCTCAGGGGTTACTCCGGCTCGCCTCAGGAACCACCCTGCGGTGCTCGGGGACCAATGGGACGCGGATCGACCCGGGCCGGCCAGGCCGGCGCAAGGCAACGCCTACCCGCTGGGCTTCGCCGCCCGGCATATTCAGTTTTAACACAATCTAGAAACCCCATGCTGAAGTCCTTGGAGATTGTCTGTCCTGACAGTGCTTGGAATAGAGACCTCCCCTGGTCATCTCAGAAGGAGAAACAGACATCCAGGGCAAGGCTTGATCAGCGTCACACAGGACTTGTGTCAGAGCCAGGCTTTTGTGGCCCTAGTCCAGCACTTTCTCTGCTCCGTGTGACTAATGAGACAGAATAAGGTTGCTTTGGGAATGTGAGCATTGGATTAACTTGAGTCATGATGTCTCATCAACACCCAGATGCAGAAAACACTTTTCTTTTTTATACGTTGAGCCTCAGGCTTTATCCGAATATCAAGGGAAAGTAAATTAACTGGTGTCCTTTACAGTTTTTAGTTTGCAGAAGTGAAATTTCCTTCTTACATAGCATTGTGTTTTTATTTTGCTTTGAAACTAATTTGGTATTTTGGGAGAAAGGGTATGGGGGGGTGAAGTGAATCTATAGATCTTAAGCATCTGATTAACTTTAAGCCACTCTTTATTATCTAGCTTACCTATGGATGTCTTAGATGGGATCTTGGCAGTTCTTCCAGTCCTTGTCCTACTTCTACGAAGGACGGCAGCCAAGATGCTCTACAGCCTCTTCTGTGTTTAAATCAGATCACAGATAGTCTGCTAATTATGTAAATTATACATCAGACCAGGCGAATGGTGCAGCCAAGTGTGTGAATTAGATATTCTGAATAATCACTTTTAATTTCCAAGTGTGGGAAAGACATATTCAAAAAGTAAAGCCGTGGTCTCGGAGTTAGCTGTGATTATGCAGCTGTGATGTTGCGCTAAGGAAATCCTTGTTTCTTGACAGCCTAGATGTTTTTGTGTGTTTACTGTGTTCAAATCTGTAAGGCAGATACATACCTAATACTGCTAAGATTGTTGAGTTTTCCCTCCTACTATTGTAGACAAAAGTATAGCAAATCACTGAAAATCAGATATGGCTCAGATAGCTGACCTGGATCACTCAACAAATTCAGTTGCACAGACACTTTTTTTTTGTGGGGGCACCTACCCATTGATGTTGAGAGGCTACTCCCACTGCGCGGTTTGGAGGTCACAGATCCCTCCTAGTGGTGCTGAGGGGGACCATGCAGGACCAGGGCTCACACCTGGGCCTCCTGGGGCTGGAGCCATAGTATAGCGGGCAGGGTGCTTGCCTTGCATGTGGCCGACCCAGGTTCAGTCCCAGCATCTCAATTGGTCCCCTGAGCACTGCTGGGTTTTTTGGCCCCAAACCAGACAACAACAACAGCAAAAAAAAAAAAAAAAAGAACAACCCTGAACCTCCCATATGCAAAGCCTCGGCACTAACCCTTTGAGCTATCTCCCTGGCCCCTAGACAGAAGCTTGAAGTGCTTCTCACTTCTCTGTTCCCTTCTCCTAATTCACCTTGCTTCCCCACTTCAGCCCAATCCCCAGCACTTGTGGTAATTTTCAGGTTGTTACAGAAACCCAGAGTGCATTCAAGCAATTTCCATTCTGTGTTAGTAGGAGTTAATTACTGTCACTTTTTCCTTTCAAAAAGCAGTCAGTGCATTTCTGAATGTTCTCATTCCTTACTCCTGTGCCAAAGCAAACACACAGTGGCAGGTCTGTGTTAACTCTCCTACTTCTGAAGCCATGACTGATACACATGCTTTCCAGATCCCAGGAAAAACAACCTGGTGGAGATCATCTTGGATGTCAACGTCAGCCAGCTAACTGAGAGGCTGAAGGGGATGTTCATCCGCCAGATTGGGGTCCTCCTGGGGGGTGCTGGATTCCGACATCATTGTGCAAAAGATTCAGCCGTACACGGAGCAGAGGTAGCTGGGCAATGAATGGGGGAGAAAAGGAAAGACCAAGGGCCCTTGGACTTCTTTTATTTAGCAGAGCAATAGTGTGGGTAGGTAGAGATGGGTGGGTTCTCTGATCAGGAACAGGTCATGTATCATTTCTGCAATGAACTTTTGTTCTAGACACTATAGCCAGGGTGCTGGACATGAGGGCAGAGGGCAACTATTTTTGAAGGTCTTAAGTGTAGCAGGGAAGATAATAAAGTACACATTCAACATCAGCACAGTGTATCTGGCAGAATGTTTGCAATCGTGAAAACAGCGGCAATGGTAATTCTTCTAAGAATTGGGCTAAGGATAGCCCAAAGATTGTCTGGAAGTAAAAACTGCATTTTCCAGGAAGTTCCAAATAAGTAGCCAGCATGAATAGTCATCTTATGGTATGGAAGTAAAGGGTTTCCTTGAGAAAACATCATGTACTCAAGTGATAGAGAGCTTGCTTAGCATGTGTGGATTCCTGCTTTAGTCCCGGGAGCCCTGCAAGGCCTAAGCACCAAGCTTTCAAACGCACCCTACCAAGCCATCTTCCTTAGGAGTGCCCCACCTCACCATCACTAGGTGTCACCCCTATTTTAAAGAAAAGAATTTGATTTTTTTTTTTTTTTTGCTTTTTGGGTCACACCCAGCAATGCTCAGGGTTACTCCTGGCTCTGCACTCAGGAATCACTCCTGGCAGTGCTCGGGGGGACCATATGGGAGGCCGGGGATTGAACCTGGGCCGGCACAGGCCGGCCGCATGCAAGGCAAACACCCTACCCGCTGGACTATCGCTCCGCCCTGATTTATTTTTATTGCTGGGAGGGTCCCTATGCAGCAGGAGACCATGTGGAGCTGGAGATTGAAACCCAGGGTCTCTCTCATGCAAAGCACATGCATTAGCCCTTTGAGCTATCTCCCCAGCTCTGAGTCACTTGGCTTAGAAATTAATAGACACGCGGACACTATAGAAGAGAAGGATGATATACCTATTAAGATCAGGATGATATACCTATTAAGATCAGGATGGTATACCTATTAAGATCAGGATGGTATACCTATTAAGATCAGGATGGTATACCTATTAAGGTCAGGATGGTATACCTATTAAGATCAGGGTGGTATACCTATTAAGATCAGGATGGTATACCTATTAAGGTCAGGATGGTATACCTATTAAGATCAGGGTGGTATACCTATTAAGATCAGGATGGTATACCTATTAAGATCAGGATGGTATACCTATTAAGATCAGGATGGTATACCTATTAAGGTCAGGATGGTATACCTATTAAGATCAGGGTGGTATACCTATTAAGATCAGGATGGTATACCTAATAAGATCAGGATGGTATGCCTATTAAGATCAGGATGGTATACCTATTAAAATCAGGGTGGTATACCTATTAAGGTCAGGATAGTATACCTATTAAGATCAGGATGGTATACCTAGTAAGGTCAGGATGGTATACCTATTAAGATCAGGATGGTATACCTAGTAAGGTCAGGATGGTATACCTATTAAGATCAGGATGGTGGGGCCAGAGCCATAGTCCAGCGGGTAGGGTGTTTGCCTTGCATGCGGCCAGCCTGTGCCGGCCTGGGTTCGATCCCGGCATCCCATATGGTCCCCGAGCACCGCCAGGAGTAGTTCCTGAGTGCAGAGCCAGGAGAAACCCCTGAGCATTGCCGGGTGTGACCCAAAATGCAAAAAAAAAAAACAGAAAAGATCAGGATGGTATACCTATTAAGGTCAGGATGGTATACCTATTAAGATCAGGATGGTATACTTAAGATCAGGATGGTATACCTATTAAGGTCAGGATGGTATACCTATTAAGATCAGGATGGTATACCTAGTAAGGTCAGGATGGTATACCTAGTAAGTTCAGTATGGTATACCTATTAAGATCAGGATGGTATACCTATTAAGATCAGGATGGTATACCTATTAAGATCAGGATGGTGGGGCCAGAGCGATAGTCCAGCAGGTAGGGCGTTTGCCTTGCACGCGGCCGGCCTGGGTTCGATCCCCGGCATCCCATATGGTCCCCCGAGCACCGCCAGGAGTAGTTCCTGAGTGCAGAGCCAGGAGAAACCTCTGAGCATTGCCGGGTGTGACCCAAAAAGCAAAAAAAAAAAAAAAAAAGATCAGGATGGTATACCTATTAAGGTTAGGATGGTATGCCTATTAAGATCAGGAAGGTATGCCTATTAAGATCAGGATGGTAGGGACCAGAGTGATAGTCCAGTAGGTAGGGCATTTGCCTTGCACGTGGCCGGCCCATGCCGCCCGAAGTTCGATCCCCGGCATCCCATATGGTCCCCCGAGCACTGCCAGGAGTAATTCCTGAGTGCACAGCCAGGAGAAACCCCTGAGCATCGCTAGAAAAAAAAGAAAAAAAAAATAGATCAGGATGTTATACCTATTAAGATCAGGATGGTATACCTATTAAGATCAGGATGGTACACCTATTAAGATCACCTATTAAGATCAGCCGAAGAGCATAATTTTTTATACTTTTTTTTTTTTTTTTTTGCTTTTTTGGGTCACACCCAGCAATACCCAGGGGTTTCTCCCTGGCTCTGCCCTCGGGAATTACTCCTGGCATGCTCGGGGGACCATATGGAATGTGGTTGATTGAACCCAGGCCGTTATGGGCCAGCAGCGTGCAAGCAAAATGCCCTACCCACTGGGCTATCACTCCGTGCTTTAGGCAGAAGAAAATCTAAGTTAGCTTATTCTGTGTGTGTAAAGTTTTTTTGTTTTGTTTTTGGCCCATATCCAACAGTGCTCAGGGGGTTACTCCTGGCTCTGCACTCAGTGATCACTCCTGGTAGGCTTGGAGGACCACATGGGATGCTGGGGATCAAACCCGGTCAGCCACATGCAAGGCAAGTGCCTTATCTGCCTTACTATCTCTCTCTGGCCTCAATGTGCATAAAGTTTTTGTTTTTTTGTATTCATTCAGGTGGTGCCAGGAGTCAAACCCTGGACCTCACACATGCAAGGCAAGCTCTGTACCACTGAGCTACATCCATGATCTTTGTTTCTTTTTATTCATTTTATCATTTTTATTTTCGTATTTTTGGGCCACACCTGGCAGTGCTCGAGGCTTCTCCTGGTTCTGAGCTCAGGGATCACTCCTGGAGGATGTGGGGACCATATGGATGCTAAGGATTGAGCCCGAGTTGGGCGCATACAAAGCAAACACCTATATGCTGATGTAGCACTCCAGTCCCCTTTGTTTATAGAAAGGAAATAAGAAGTTGTCTATTTTTTTTTCATGGAGTAAGTGGAGATCAAAAATGTGGAGACTGAATCAAAGTCTGAAACTGAGAGACTAGTTGGAAGATTTTGCACTTAGTGGCAAAAACCTGAATTGAAAAGAGGAGAGATAAAAATGGCAGAGGGGGCCAGAACAGTAGCACAGTGGGGAGGGCATTTGCTTTGCACGTGGCCGACCCGGGTTCGATCCCCGGCATCCCATATGGTCCCCCGAGCACCGCCAGGAGTAATTCCTGAGCACAGAGCCAGGAGTAACCCCTGAGCATTGCCAGGTGTGACCCAAAAAGCAAAGGAAATGGCAGAAGAGGTAAATATATTATGAAAAATTTAGCAGTAAGTTGGTAGAACTTGGCAACTTCTTGACTTTTTTCTTTTTGGTCACACCTGGTAATATTCAGGAGTTACTCCTGGCCGCTGCTCTGGGTACTATATGAGATGACAAAAATCTTAGCAGGATTGGTCATGTGAAAGGCAAAGCACCCTTCCTGCTGTACTATCTCTAGGCCCATTGATGATGTTTTGGAAGGAAAGTTTGTGCTGCACCGAGGCTCTTGTTTGGATCTCTGACTAAGTGGAGATCAGGAATGAGAAGGAACCAGTGTCAGCGGAACGATGATTAGTTCAGTTTGGACTGTTGAGTTGGTGCATCATGGGCTACCTGTGGAGATGATTCTTCAGATAATAGCAAGTCGAAGCAGAAACTTGGGGTGTGAGGAAGAGCTGCAGCTGGGGGAGTCACGGCATATCAGTGCAGGGGACAGATGAATCACAATTAGGGGAGTGTCAAGAAAGTGGAGGAGAGAAATCTGGAAAACACCAGTATTTAAGAAGGAGCCAAAGAAAGTAAAGCTTGCAGTGGAAACCAGAAACAGCAGACAGGGAGCGGTAAGAAATCCAGGGGTGAGTGGTTAAAGGAAGAGCTGGGTGGCCGCGAGCAATAGCCCAGTGGGGAGGGCGTTTTCCTTGTGACGCGGCCTATGCCAGCCAGGTTTCGATCCCGGCATCCCATATGGTCCCCCCGAGTACCGCCAGGAGTGATTCCTGAGTGCAGAGCCAGGAGGAACCCCTGAGCATCGCCAGGTGTGACCCAAAAAGCAAAAAAAAAAAAAAAGAAGAAGAAGAAGAGCTGGGAAGGTAGGGGCAGAGACCAGCAGGGACTGCCTACAGAGCAGGGCTTGGGGTTGTGAGCAGCACATGCCACGGCCGTCCTGAGCATGTGACTGGATGTTGGAGGCGGAGGACAGTCTCTTGGTTTGTCTGAAGAAACAAAGATGGCAAGTACGACCCTCTTTGGAGAAGTGCTGAAAATTAGTAAGGGAATTAAGAATGAAAGAACATCTTTCAAAGAAAAGAATTCCTTAGGTGTTTTTACCAACTGAAAGAGAAATAGAGGCAGGAACTGGGGAGATGGAGTATAGATGGCAGTTGGTCTGATGAACTGATTGTCAGCAGAGCAGAGAATGTGCTTTCTGGAGATGAAAGAAAGCGATGCGATCGTGGGTGAATCTTGGCTGAAGAGGATGAAATTTGAAAGCATTGGTGCCTACAGTCTTATGAATTGTCTCTGGAACTAAAGAACAGGCCGTCAGTGTTAAGAAAGTTGCAGTGAGGTGGGCAGACAAGGAAAGTGGAAATAAGATTAACTAAGATGTGGAGAAACACAGCTGCTTTAGCTGCTTTTCTGCTGAATTTGATTTTTTTTTCTTTTTTGGGTCACACCCACCAATGCTCAGGGGTTACTCCTGGCTCTGCACTCAGGAATTACTTCTGGCGGTGCTCGGGGACCATATGGGATGCCGAGGATCGAACCCGGGCCTGGACAGGCCGGCTGCGTGCAAGGCAAACACCCTACCTGCTGGGCTATCGCCTCCGCCCCTGAAGATCAATATCTTTTTTTTTTTTTTTTTTGCTTTTTGGGTCACACCCAGCAATGCTCAGGGGGTTACCTCCTGGGTCTGCACTCAGGAACTACTTCTGGCGGTGCTTTGGGGACCATATGGGATGCCGGGGATCGAACCCGGGCTGGCACAGGCCGGCCGCGTGTAAGGCAAACGCCCTACCCGCTGGGCTATTGCTCCGGCCCCAAAGATCAATATCTTGAGAACACCCTACACCCAGTGTGTCCCACTGAAGGAAAAGAGCAGCAGATTGTAGATCAAAGTTGCTTTCTGGGCCTTGTTCCACTAGTGTTAATTGCAAGTCAATGGAAAAGTCACTCACCTCTGAACCTTTTTTGTCACTTGGGAAAACACCAGTACCTGTATTATAGAATTGTTATCAAGGATTAAATAAGATACCATTTGGAAACACCTTGACATATTAGCATGTGTGCTTAAATAATGATGAGAGCTCACTAGGTTTTGTTTGGGGTATTTTCCCAGTTTTTTTTTTTTTGGGTCATACCTGGCAATATTCAGGAGTTCCTCCTGGCTCTGCTCTCAGGAATTATTCCTGGCAGTGCTCAGGGGGCCATATGGGAGGCTGGGGATCAAACCCAGATCAGCCGCATGCAAGGCAAATACCCTACCTACTGTACTATCGCTCGCCCCTGTTTTTGGTATTTTAGTTGTTGTAAGCTTATTTTGAGACATTTGGATTTGAGATGTCATGGAAGATTTGGGGTAGGTAGCAAACTTATGCATACAGTGATTTGGTCACTTGGGAAGGATAGTGGGTAGAGATGATAAAAATTTCAGGGTTATTGAAATCGAACAGAAATTGAAACTATTAGCATGTGCTTGATAATGGAAACAATAATGGAAAATAGACCACAAATATTTTATAGTAAAGGTTTGTTTCTGATTTGGGGATTTATAAGTACCCCATTGTTAGCCTCACTGTGCAACAGACTTTTAGAAAGCCTCAGATGAAGATGCTTCCCAAACTTTATATCATGCAGAGCTTAGAAAGTGATGTTTAGGGCCAGAGCAATAGCCCAGCGGGTAGGGCGTTTGCCTTGCACGCGCCGGCCTGTGCCGGCCCGGGTTCGATCCCGGCATCCCATATGGTCCCCCGAGCACTGCCAGGAGTAATTCCTGAGTGCAAAGCCAGGAGTAACCCCTGAGGTCGCCGGGTGTGACCCAAAAAGCAAAAAAAAAAAAAAGTGGTGTTTATACAGGATTTTGGCTCTCAGCCTTTTGGCTAAGATCAAGTGTGGTGTACAGTATTCTGGGTAAACAGACAGGGGGTATTTATAGTGAAAACTAACTGATCTACAGTGTCAGAGTACCCAGATCCACTTAGCTGTCCTGTGTGTCTAAAGGATCAATATGTCTTATTTTGTTGTTTGTTTTGTTTTGGGGCCACACCTCGCAATGCTCAGGGGTTACTCCTGGCTCTGCACTCAGGAATCACTCCTGGCAGTGTTCAGGGACCATATGGGATGTCTGGGATTGAACCTGGTGGGTCAGCGTGCCAGGCAAGTGCCTTGCTGTTGTACTTTGGCTCCAGAAATTTCTCCGATACTGAAGATTAGTATCTTGAGAACACTCATAAACCCACTATGTCCCACTGATGGGAAGGTTTTGATTTTTTTTTCTTTCTGGGTCACTCCTGGGTTTATTCAGGGGTTACTAATGGCTTTGCACACAGGATTACTCCTGGCAGGACTCTGGGGACCATATGGGACACTGGGGATCGAACCTAAGTCAGCTGCTTGCAAGGCAAGTGCCCTTCCCTCTGTGCTATCGTTTGGCCTCTGGTTTGTGACACTAACATGGAGCTCAGGAATCAGCCTCCACATGGTGGTAACATGTAAGGAACAGGATGGTACCATCCAAACATAGTTCAGATACGGTCTGCTTTGGACTAACTTGCCAATCAGAAAGCAGCAGACTCTGAGCATGAGCTAATGTAATCTACTCTACCTCCCCGAGTATTCATATAGGGGCTTTCTTGTTCCTGCCATTGTAATGATCATTGTAACAATTTTGGCTGTGATTTTGACATCTGGATTATGCTCTGAACCTGTCCAGCTGTTTACACTTTACAAGGTTCATCTTGAAGTAGTGACCCTGTCACCACAAACCCACAGCACTGCGGTCTCAGGCGTTTAACGGCCACAACAGGAGGCCAGGAGAGACAAAACAGAGGTTAAAGCACTTTGCATGCATGCGGCCACCTCAGGTTCAGTCCAGGCACCACATGTGTTCTCCTGAATGCTGCCAGGAATCATGCCCGAGAAGAGAGCCAGGAGTAAGTCTTGAGCACTGCAGGGTATGACCCAAAAGCCAAGAAACAAACAAACAAACAAAAAGCAGGACTGTAACCAAGTCCCCATTTTCCTGACTTCCAGTTACCATTTTTTTTTTTTTTTTTTTTGCTTTTTGGGTCACACCGGCGATCTCAGGGTTACTCCTGGCTCTACTCAGGATTATTCCTGCGGTGCTCGGGACCATATGGGATCGGGACGAACCGGCCGGCATGGGCCGGCCGAGCAAGGCAAACGCCCTACCCGCTGGGCCGCTCCAGCCCCATCCAGTTACCATTTAGAATGGGTCCTCTTAGTAGCTGGGGCGTTTCTGAAATCATAGACATTGCACTGAGATGTATCAGGGTTGAGGTCTGGCTCTGCCATAATTACCGTGGCCTTGTGCAAGTTTCTTAATCATTCTGAGCCCCAGTGTTGTCCTCTGGAGATGATGCTGATAATGCCATTCTCACAGGCTTGCTGTCAGAGGAGACATACAGTGCTTAGTCCATTGTCTGGTGCAAGTGTCAGGTAATAAATGATAGCTACTGAAATAGTTTGAAACTTTGGCTCATTCCTTTTATCGCATGTCTCTGCAGCACCAAGATGGTATTTTTGTTCAAAATGAGCCGCCCCACCAGATTTTCAAAGGTCATGAGGTGGCAGCAATGCTCAAGAGTGAACTGCGGAAGCAAAAGGCAGACTTTCTGATATTTGGGGCCCTGGAGATCAATACTGTCAGTGAGTAATTTTGGAAATTGGGGTCAAGAACCTATTGTACTTAGTGCTGGCTGCTCTTCTGTCAGTCCTGTTAGCTGTCCTTGGGTTTCATCTCTTTTCTATGGGGACAATGAGATAATACTTTTCCTCCACTGCTGTCATCATCAGTGAGTCTCAACTCATTGGAAGAATTCTTTCTTGCTTTGTTTTTTTGGGCCACGACAGTGTTGCTCAGGGCTTACCCCTGCCTCTGTGTTTAGGGATCACTCCTTAGGGCTCCAGAGACTGTATGGTGCCAGGAATCAAATCTAGGTTGACCACATGTAAGTAAAGTGTCCTGCCCACTGTACTATCTCTCTGGCCCCTCATTGAAAGAATTCTCTTTTCTGTGTTTTTTTTTTTGAAGGCTGGAGGGGTGAGCCTCCAAGATGAGCGCACAAGGCAGTGCTCAGGACTTACTCCTGGCTCTGTGCTCAGGGATAACTCCTTTCTGCACTCAGGGGACCATATGGGATACGGGGTTTAAACCCAGGTCAGGCATAAGCAAGGCAAATACCCTTCCAGCCGTACTATCTCTTGGCCCTTAGTTTTTAAATTTTTTATTTTTTAGTATGGTGCCAGAGACTAAATCCAGGATTTTACACATGCAAGACACGTGCTCCATTGAAGTTCACCCCCAGTTGTTGATATGATAGTGATGGATGTGCCTGAGCTCTTGGGGCAGGCCATGAGCAGATGCCTGAGGATCTTCATGGGCGCTGGAGGACTATCCCTCATCTCTCATTTCCGTTAACATTTTCATTTCCTGCTACTTTCAGCATGCCAGCTGAATTGTTCTGACCACGGCCACTGTGATTCATTTACCAAACGCTGTATCTGTGACCCTTTTTGGATGGAGAATTTCATCAAGGTGCAGCTGAAGGATGGAGACAGCAACTGTGGTGAGTTTCCAGCTTGGCACTGTGCCAGCTGTTCTGGCACTGAGTGTGGTTCTGAGTTGAGTGGGTGGTTGTTGGTGCTTCCAAGGCAGATGAGCAGGCAAGGAGAAGAACTTTGTGTTTTTTTGTTTGCAGAGGATTTTTATTTCCATCCTCCACACTTGCTCAAGGTTAGAGGAAACCTCTGAAGCAGTCTTGTAACTAGCCTGAATCTGACCAGCAGTAAACTTCAGCCTCAGTCGGGCCAGCTGGCAGCCCGCTGTCCTCAGGAGAGCAGAGCCTTAACAGGAAGCCTGATGGAAGTCATTAGGGTTCTCTGCCTGCCTTGCCCTCTACTTAAATATTGCCTGCCTCAGTGCCTCAGATCTCAGAGCAGGGACAGTCTGAACACTGTAAAGCATCAACTAGCTTCAACTCTTAAGATCCCATTTTCCTTGGGGATGTCTGGTGTTGCTCAGGGACTACCCCCAACTCTGTTTGGGAGATCATGCAATGCCAGGGACTGGCTTATGCATGCACGTATCCCACTGAGCCCCCTCTGGCCCACAGGGATGGTCATAGCTATAGAGTGAAGCCACCTTCTGCCCCGGGAAGGTACCCCCAGGTCCTCCTTTGGGTTTCTTTTTTCAGAGTTCTCACCATTTTGTTTTTCTTGGCAGAATGGAGTGTCTTGTATGTTATTATTGCTTCCTTTGTCATTGTTGTTGCCTTGGGACTCCTGTCCTGGACTGTGATCTGCTG
This sequence comes from Cryptotis parvus, assembly GCA_021461705.1. Taxonomy (NCBI): domain Eukaryota; kingdom Metazoa; phylum Chordata; class Mammalia; order Eulipotyphla; family Soricidae; genus Cryptotis; species Cryptotis parvus. The sequence continues at coordinate 35,558 of JAJIBD010014184.1, forward strand.
TTGTAAGCGGTAAGATGGGTTCATCATTCGGGCATCTAGTCAGAAGCAGCCAGATACCTAGAAGGCCTCCTTCCTTTCTCGATCACTCTTAGAGTGGTTATGCCCTAACCCAGACATGTGAGCAAGGCCATCCTACCCCCACACTCCTGGAGGGCAGATGCACACTCAGGTACGGTGCTGTCACCACCGTGTGTACAGTTTGGGGGGTGTGGCCAGGGCTGGGGACTCGGAAGGCCTGGCACCTTTTAGCACATCACTCATGTGTGTCCTGGGCCACTCGGTCTCAGCCTCTCCAACTGAGCATGAGTTGTTCAGAGGTGAGATTCCCCAGGGGTGCATGTTTTCATGTAATTCAGACTTCGTTACGAGTAAGGGTTTTTGTTTGTTTTTAAATTTTTACTTACTTGGGCTGAGGTTTGGTGCATTGGCCCTCACCCACCTGTGTTTGGGAACTGTTCCCGGCTCTGTGTTCAGGAGTGACCCCTGGTGGTGCTTGGCAGACCATATGTGTACTGGGGATTCAAGCAGAGTCTCAGCAGACTACATGGCAAGAGCCTTAAACCCTGTTATACTATGTCTCTGGCCCCTTATTTGTATTTTTATTTGGGATGGGGCACCACATTTGTGGGATGGGGCTTGGGCCACATCAGCTTTTCTTAGGGCTTACTCATGGCTCTGTGCTAAAGCAAGTGCCTCAACCCCTATGCTAGCTTTCCAACCCCTGGGGCCACAGATGGCTGTGCTCAGGGGACCAGATTTGCTTCCAGGGATCACACCAGGGTCAGCTACATGAATGGCAAGCACCTTAACCCCTGTGAGAGGTCTGGCCCCCTTCTTTCTGGTTGGTTTTTTTTTTTTTGGGTCACACCCAGCGATGCGCAGGGGTTACTCCTGGCTTTGCACTCAGGAATCACTCCTGGCGGTGCTCGGGGGACCATATGGGATGCCCGGGGATCAAACCGGGCGACACGGGCCGGCCGCGTGCAAGGCAAGCGTCCCTACCGCTGGGCTATCGCTCCGGCCCCCTTCTTTCTGTTTTAAACCAATCTTTTTCTTCATTGTTTTCTTCATTTTGGAGGTTGAGTCCAAGCTATGGTAGTCATATTTCCCTTGCCTTTTCCCAGAATCCATGAGGAATATATGACGAACAAATCATAGTTGTCATGTTATCTGACTGAGGAGCAAGGGGCAGCAGCTACTCCCTGCAGACCCCCCACACATCCTCTGGTAGCTGTCTGAAGCTCACACACCCTCTTTCCTGAGCAGGCTGGCGAGACTTTTGTATTTTTTAGGCACAAAAGGAAAACCTAAGAGGAGAAGCAAGTACAAGATCCTGGATGCCACTGATCAGGAGAGCCTGGAGCTGAAGCCGGCCTCTCGGGCAGGTACTGGCTCTGGGAGAGGAGGTGTCTAGAGTTGTGCTGTCTGCTTGAGAAAAACCCCATTATTACTTGTCCTGCCCGAACTGTGGCACTCACAGTCCCTCTTGCCAGAAAGTCCTTTTAGAAGTTGAACAATGGAAAGTGGAGAAGTAGGACAGAATGAAAAGCGACACAGATTGGATGAGAGGTGATGAGCAAATGTGGGGTGCTGGAGGGTACGTTTCCTGCAGAGAGAAAGGATAAAGTGGGTTCGGATGTCTCTTCCAGGAAGGAGGGAGGGAAGCGGCAGAACTAAGTGGCAAATGGGGGCGCCTGCCGCTGGCAGGACAGTGAGGCTTCTGGTGAGAGGGGAGGTAGCAGGAAAAAGCCACAAGGCTGCTGGGTGCATCAAAGTGAGACCGGGAGAGGGACACAGGCCTTTCTCTGGTGGCAGTGTCTCGCCGAGGAGCAGTGAGGCCCTGGTGTCTGGGCCCTGCGGGGTTAGCAGTGTGCCCAGAGCAGACAGCAGTAGGATGAGGAGATGGGATTATGTGTTGGATGGTATAAGGTAGGGAAC
>JAJIBD010014185.1:0-31833 GCA_021461705.1 Cryptotis parvus
ACACTTTACCATATCCCCATCTGAACTTTGTTTCCTTTATCAATGACCTTCATGAATTTCTTGAAGTATTGGCTTATTGAAGGATTGGTTTATTTAGCAGTGATGAATTCTGTTAACTACTTTGTTGTCAGAAAAGTTCATTGTTCATACTTCAGGTCCAAATGATAACCTAACTGGGTAGAGTATTTTTTGTGTGCAGTCTGTCCCTATTCAGCCTCTAGAAATCCTGGAGAAATTCAGTATTTTAATTCTATAGTGAGGACCTCGTTTTCCTGTTGTTTTCCTATTTTTTTGCTCTTTTGGTCACACCAGCAATACTCAGGGTTACCCCCTGGCACTGCACTCAGGAATTCATCCTGATGATCCTTGGGGGACCATATGGGATGCTGAAGATTGAACCTAGGGTGGCGGCAGGCAAGGCAAATAACCCCACCAGCTGTACTATTCATCCTGTTTCTTTTTGATTCTATATTTATCTTTGACTTTTTGACACTTTACTTACAGTATGTCTTTATGTGTATCTGTTTGGCTTATTTTGTGTAGAACACTTTAGCTTCCTCTGTGTGTCTAACTCCTTTCTCAACCTGGGGGACCTCTCCACACTCTCTATTTCTTTCCTTCCTTCCTTCTTTCCTTCTTTCCTTCCTTCCTTCCTCCCTTCCTTTTCCTGCCTGCCTGCCGGCCTCCCTCCTTCCTTTCCCCCTCCCTCCCTCCCTTCTCTTTCTTTCTTTCTTTCTTTCTTTTCTTTCTTTCTTTCTTTCTTTCTTTCTTTCTTTCTTTCTTTCTTTCTTTCTTTCTTTCTTTCTTTCTTTTTCTTTTCTTTCTTTTTCTTTCTTTCTTTCTTTCTTTCTTTCTCTCTCTCTCTCTCTCTCTCTCTCTCTCTCTCTTTCTTTCTTTCTTTCTTTCTTTCTTTCTTTCTTTCTTTCTTTCTTTCTTTCTTTCTTTCTTTCTTTCTTTTCTTTCTTTCTTTCTTTCTTTCTTTCTTTCTTTCTTTCTTTCTTTCTTTCTTCCTTTCTTTCTTTCTTGCCTTCCTTCCTTCCTTCCTTTCCTTCCTTCCTTCCTTCCTTCTTCCTTTCCTTCCTTCCTTCCTTCCTTCCTTCCTTCCTTCCTTCCTTCCTTCCTTCCTTCCCTTCCTTCCTTTCCTTCCTTCCTTCCTTCCTTCCTTCCTTCCTTCCTTCCTTCCTTGCTCCCTCCCTCTCTCCCTCCCTCTCTCCCTTTTTTGTTTGTTTCTGGGGCCACACCCAGGGGTGCTCAGAGTTTACTTCTGGTGTGCTGGGGGGATCATATGGGGTGCTGCAGATGAACTCGCATCAGCAGCATGAAAAGTAAGCAACCCTACCTGCTCTACTATCACCTCGGTCAACTTTTTTCATCTTTAATTTCAATAGCTTTCCTCGCTCATCAAATTGTATTTGTGGACTGTGAAGAAGTAAGCTTCTTCCTTCCATGCAGGAGTGACAGTACAGTATTAGGGTGCCTGCCTTGCATGCATCCCCAACACCCCATATGGTTACTCTAGCCTAAGTAGAGCCATGAGGTAAGCCCCAGCACTGCAGGGTGCTGCCCTCAAATCCCTCCCTAACCCACAAAATAAGTTCTTTTCCCTTCAGTCTTTCATTCTTATGTATTTTATCATTTAGTGTCAGTTTAACCAAAATAAACATCTCTCTCAGTATTATGAACCGAGTAAGTTTACCAGACCTGTGTGGTTCTCTTTCTTCTTTCTTGATCCACCCATTACTACTATTTCAAGAACCAACCAGATTCTTATTTTTCCATAAAACCTTCCCTTTTTGCTCTAAACAATGAACATGATTTCTCTGCTGAATGCTAATGTGCATTTGTTAAGAATGAAATCATTGCTTGATATTTAAAGAAATGTATACTAGGAACAGTAAGTCTATATCTCTTTTCATCCCTCAAAGGCAGAAAAATTACTAGGAAGTAGTACTTATTTTTCAAACTTCTTTTGAATTTGTTTTTTATAAGCTCTAGCATATGGTGCATTTATTAGTTCATTGTATTAGATATTATTTGAATGCCTTCTAAGTCACTCTTATTATCATCTGAATATTGTCATTCCTATGATCATGTAACTGTATTCCATGAATTATTCTGGATAATTTAAAACAGTATTTGAAAGTCCTATTTAGACTAAGTCTAGTGCAGAGTTATCTGGGAATTTTGGAAGCTTTTATTGTTCCATGAAATCAAGTATCATAATCAGACTAGAGTTCTTGAAATCAGGCAATTTGATAAATGCATTGCAGGACAGGATTGTAAGGACTGAAAAGAAAATGCAAAGTTATAGTTAAGAGGTTTAGGGATGAAATAAGACACAAAATTTCTATTAAAATCAACAAACAAGATTGTTCTATTCAGTAGCATTCTGATATAATCAGATTTTAGGAAGCCCTTAATTTTTCTCCAAATTTCTCCAAATTTTGTATTTCTTTGAAAGAAAGGAGTCATGAATAGAATTTTGAATAGTTTGGTAAGGGCAGATTCTTGCAATTTTCTGTTTTATTACTCTAAGTGAGAAAAATAGAGTGCCTGAACTCTCAATTTTACCCCTGAGCAATCAGTATCTAGATATGCAACTCTTGAGTGTTTCTCTTATACACTTTTAATGTCCAATATATATTTAACATCTATTGGTCTCTACCATATTAACACCTATTGGTTTCATACATTTTCTCTGTCATAATAATTATAAATGAAACTTTATCAGTTATGACATTCATTGCTGATATAAATCTCAAAATTAACCCTCTATATTCCTCAAATAAATGTCAACATTAAAAATTATTTAAGGCTTACAAATTTTATTAACGTCAGCAATACTATTAACGAGAGGGTTTTATGCATGCATGGTTGGTTACACCACCATGCTGCCAGAATGCACGCTCCCCTCCACCACTGTTGAAAGGACCACTCCTTCCGTAACACGCCCACTCCTCACCCCCAGGTAAGCTCAGTTCTGTCAGCCAGTTTTCTAGTTCTGTTGCCTTTGGTAATCTGTTCACTCTTGCTATTTTTTCTTTTATGTCCCATACATGAGGGAAATCGTTCTGCATTTGTCCCTCTTGTGACTGGTTTCCCTCAGCATGATAACCTCCAGTTCCATCCACCGAGCAGCAAGTTGAATGATTTGATGTTTTAAATAGTGAAGCAGTATTCCATTGTGTACGTATGCCAGTTTTTTGTTTTTGGTTCTAATCATCTGCTGTTGGACACTTAGATTGTTTTCAGATCTTGGTTATAGTGAATAGTGCTGCAATGAATATAGAGGCACAAGTATCTTTTGGGTATATTTAAAAAAACACAAATTTGAAAGAATGTTTTTAGTAATTTTGATTAACACTCAAAGGTATTTATATTGACTATTAAAATTAATGATTAATTAAAAATTAGTGAATTTTATGTGGATATTAATTTCTTTTAATACATTTGATTCCAGAATAAGTTATGCTTAATATAATCCCATGCTTATCAATCAGTAGCTTGAATTTTTTTTTTTTTTTTTCTCTAGTATCTAGAACTGGGAAGTACTTATGTGTATGGCTGTTATTATCATAGGTTTACCTACAATAATGACAAGAATCACCTGCATTCTTGATAAGCTCTTCTTGCCTCTGTTTTAAAAGCAGTAACCAGGCACGCCATTATGGTTAGTTATACAGGTCACTTTTATATGATTAGTAAATTCTTTTTACTTATCAATTCACCATTATTAGGTTCATGAAATATACTTAAATGTTCATGTAAGGATACTCTTATCACGATTCTATCATATGAGTTGTGAAATTTTAGTGTATTCAGTCTTGGACAGAGTTGGACTCTTGAACTGATATCACCAAATCAGCGGGTCTGTTATTGAAACTCATAATAGAGGCGTATTGTCTTATATTACTGTGGTCACCATTAGTGAAATCAGCAGGAAATTCATTTTGCTAATGTACTCATGCAATCTACTCTTTCCTCCTAATTGATTTATCAAGTACTCCCTGGAACCATTTGAAATTTAGTTTGATTTATCTTTTCTTTCTAATGAAATATTGTGTTTTATAGAACATCAATTTTTTTGTTAGTATCCAAGTAATTTTTATTTTTGTTCACTCACTTTTATATTTATTATATATTATAAATTTAATATCTACACATGGTTTATCAATAAATGCATGATATGAGAGGCTACTACAAGAGTATACCACCCACATGGCAGAGCCTGGCTACCCATGTTTTATTTGATATGCCAAAAACCAATAACAGTTATAGACCTCATTCCCATGAGTTGAAGGAATGGGTTGAGGCTCTTCATTTTTTCTGAAGTGAGCAGATGCCCTTGGGCTACACTAGTATGTGACAGGACGTAAGGAGATGTTACTGGTGCTTACTTGAGCAAATCGATGAACAACGGGAAGACAAGTGATACAAAAGAAATGATTTATTAACTTCTGTTAATTTTGGGGGTTTTGGCCACACCAGGCAAATGCTCAGAGATTACTCCTGTCTCTGGGCTCAGGAATTACTCCTGGTGGTGTTCTGGGCACCATATGGGATAGTGAGGATCAAACCCAAGTAGTTCGTGTACAGCCAAGAGCTCTACCCAATTTACTATCACTCTGGCCCCAAATTTTATTAAATTTTTTGTTATTGTGCTAATGGACCAGACCTAGGAATACTCATTGGTTAATCCTGGCAACATTGGGAGACGACATGCAGTCCCTGGGGTAGATTCTGGGTCGGCCATATGCAATATAGTCACCCTGTTCATAGTATTCTAGCTCTAGCCCCAAAATTTGAACTTGAATGTCATGATAAATCTGTTTTTAGGTGAGTAAGTACATTTGTCACCTTGGTTGCAATTATGTGATCTTGAAGTTTCTTTATTTGGAAAATACCAGAGTTGAACAAGATTTTCTCTATGTTTCTTGCAGGAATGAAGTCTAGAAAAGGAACAGTTGAAGGAGGATGCTGGTAGCAGTCACGTTGCCATATTTAACAAGAGAAAAGTCGCAGTAATGTAAGATATGCTGAATTTGTATATATTGCTGATTTCAGAGAAAGTTGAGTAGTGGCAGAAGGGAAAAAAGCATTAATGGCATAAGGGGAAAAAGCCCAGTTATATTCACTGTACATTTTAGGGACATGAAAATTATTAATATATTCAGTGGTATATCCACATAATGGAGTAATTCAAAACTGCAAGGAAGGGGATTGAATTATGGATTAACATCTACATGGAAGGATCTGACAGGAACTTAAAACAAAGGAAATGATTAGAATAGTGTCTAAAATACCTTTGCCTAAGAAGAAAAGGACACAAAACATGTATATTCTGCCATGTATATGTACTCATATGGCCACTAATTATGTTAAAATTACATAAAAAGAATAAAATTTTACCTATTGGGGTAAATTTAGTCTTAAAGGGATATGAAACAGAGAATATTGGGGTGGGTATGTATAGGTCTGGTATGAATGTATATAAAGGATTTTTTCTCTTGTTAGCTACAAATTTATTTAGAAAATAAAATTAAAGATAAAAAATAGAATATAACAGTGTGCAATCAGCAAAACTCAGAAAATGGGAAAATCTACAGGCCAAATGATCTGGTTATTTCCATAAATAAATCATATACAAAAAAAGTCGAGATAATATCAGGTATATACATTTTGGGTGAAACTATTTTTCACTCAAAAAATTTTTTGAGTGTACAAAGCCACCATAAAAATAGGCAGGAAAATCCCAAGAATTAGAGATGAAAGTTAAAACTTTATTTGGACATATTTGACTGGTGTCTGGACATTGCTGACTTCAAGCCGTTATTAGACATTGCTACTTTTTATACTGGATGTCATTGTTAAGCTGTTGAAGAGTGATTGCAATGGACATGGTTATAAGAAATATATTTTAGGATAATAAATTGTAAAAATGATTTGAATGTGTAGGTATATGTGAAAAATGAAAAATGTATAATAGGACATTTGATTTGATTTTATTTTTGTTTGGGGGCCGCACTTGGTTCTGCTCAGAGTTTACTCCTGACTCTATACTCAAGAGCCAATCCTGGCACTGCTCAGGGGACCACATAGGATTCTGGGGATCAAATCAGAGTCAGATGCAGATGCAGGCAACCAAGCGCCTTACTATCTCTCTGGCCCCAATATCGCATTTTAAATGTTAATGAACTGTGCTGGAGAGATAGTTTAAGTGTAGGACGTACGCCTTTATGCACCTACATTGTATGCACCAGCATTGCACAGTTCCTTGATCACTTGTGTGTGGTCCAGAGGGTACCCAGTTTCACAGCTCCAGCTGAGCATTTCTAGCAGAGACCCCAGGTCCTGTATCTAAATTCTGCTGTGTCAGCCTGTCTGAAAGGAAAAATGTGGATCATGAATGAATCTTAATGAAGTGTGGCAGTATTGAGCTCTAAGATAATCAGAGCTGAGGTAGAAATTAATAATCTTTAGAGAAGTTCACTTTGTACCAGGGGCCATTTTCAGAGAATTAGAAAGGGAAAGGAGGGATGATGCAGACCTTATTAGAACACGGTCTTTTCAAAGCTTCTCTTCTGCATTTGGCAGTCTTCTTCTGTGACCTTGCTCGGCATAGCTCCACCTGCACAGTCTCCGGAGTTTCTCACCTTCCCTTGCTTTTCCTCCATTCCCTTTTTTCATTCTTTTATATTATTCAAAAAAGGGATAATCTATATATTTTGGATTCTTCTTTGGTTTGTTTGGGGCCGCAGATGGCAATACTCAAGGGTTAGTCCTGGCTCTGTCCTCAGGAATTGCTATGGTGGTGCTCTGGAGACTGTATGGGATGCTGAAGACTGAACCGGGTTGACTGTGTGCAAGGCAATCGACCTACCACTGTACAGCTGCTCCAATCTCTACTTTGGAAAATTTTTTATCTTTGCTTTCATTTCAAAGGGATTTGATCATCATACACCTGGGTAGGGCCAGAAGTCAGATCCTATGGGGCTCTTTCCTAGAGAAAGCAATGATGCCATTCTTTTTTAAATTTTTTAAAATATTTTATTATACCACTGTGAGAAATACAGTTACAAAGGTGCTCATAATTGGTTCTTGGTAATACAGTATTCCAGTACCCATCCCTTCCCAGTGGCCCATTTCCACCACCAATGTACCCCCCCCCCCCTCCCATCCACCCCCCAGGCTGCCTCAATAGCAGGTATCCCCATTTCCTCTCTTTCTCTCTCTGTCTCTCTCTCTCCCTCTTCTTTTACACATTGTGGCTAGCCCTGCAGATATTTAGAGTTTATCACTTAAGTCTCTTTGTGTATATTCAATGCTGAGTTTTAGTCTGCCATTACCGTTTCTCACACTTAGTAACACACTGGTATCTGTTTATATCCTATTAATGAATGCAGTCATTCTATATCTATCCTTTTCCTTCTGACTAATTTCACTCAGCATGATAGTCTCCATGTCCATCCATTTGCAGGTAAATTTTATAATTTCGTCTTTTCTGACAGCTGTATATTATTCCATAATGTAGATGTACCACAGTTTCTTTAGCTCTGTTCTTGAGCATTTAGGTTGTTTCCAGATTCTAGCTATTGTGTATAGTGCAGAGATGAATAAAAGAAGTGCAGATAGTATTTTTGCTATGTGTTTTTGGGTCTCTCGGTTATATTCCCAGTAGTGCTATTGCTGGATCAAATGGGAGCTCAATATCTAGTTTTCGGAGGAATGCCCATATTGCTTCCAAAAAGGGCTGGACCAGTCGGCACTCCCACCAACAGTGGATGAGAGTCCCATTTTCCCCCAAATCCATGCCAGCACGGTTGTTCTTGCTGTTTTGGATGTGTGCCAGTCTCTGTGGTGTGAGATGGAAAACATAGGAGAAACACTCTATGACATCGAAACTAAAAGTATCTTTAAAGATGACACACCACTGACCTAGCAAATGGAAGCAAAGATAAACAAATGGGATTATATAAAATTGAAAAGCTTCTGCACCTCAAAAGAAACGGTGACCAAGATACAAAGACAATCCACAGAGTGGGAATGGATATTCACCCAATACCCATCTGACAAGGGGTTAATATCCAGGATATATCAGGCACTGATAGCACTTCCCAAGAAAAAAAACAGCCAACCCCATCAAAAAGTGGGGGAGAAGAAATGAACAGAAGCTTCCAAAAAAAGAAGAAATTCGAATGGCCAAAAGGCATATGAAAAAGTGCTCTTCATCTTTAATCATCAGGGGAGATGCAAATCAAAACAACAGTGATGACATTCTTTAACTTCAAAGAGTGCTCAGAATTATATGATTAATCATATCACATTTTTCTAAAATTTTGTAATAATTATGTCATTTATTTTCTTTAGGTAGTAGATCTTTAATGCTATACTGTAACCGAATCTGTTCCAAGGCTTATTTTATTCTGTTCCCATGTGGGTTAATTGTTCTCGATAAAATAGAAGTTTCTGACATTCTCTTGAAACATTTTGCCAAGTAGACATTTGTTATAATGAAAACAATTTACCTTTGAGATATAGAATATTAATGTATTGGTAGCCTCATACCCCCTTTAGTGGATTTATATGGGAAAATTGAAAGGATCCTAGGCAGGATCTTCATAGAGAAGAGGTAGGTGCCAAACACGGTCACTGGCATGGAGGAAAAGCCAGATATAGGTACTAGAATGGAAGCTGAAAGCTTAATCGTCTCAGAACAGACAGTTTCAGATGTTATTGAGAACATGAAGAGCACACCGACTAAAGAAACGATGATTTTGTTTAAGGGTAGATGCCATTATTTTTATTATACACCAGCAGCAATAAATAAAAACAAGAATAATGTGGCTACAGTAAAAGTGACTGATAACAAATAACCCCCTCTCCACTATAAGTTCTCTTGTTCACAACTTAAATAGCTAAATTCTGCTTAGCTGTGTTCTCAAATCATCTCTGTGCCTTCCTCAGTTTTTCTTTTAAAAATTATTTATATCAGGCAGAGAGAGAAAGAGAAAGAGAAGAGAGGCTTGTCATAGAGGCAAGTGAGGAGTGTTGCTGGAGGGAAACTGAGGACATTGACAATGTGTATTGATGAGGTGACAGGTGTTGGAACATTATATGACTGAAACCAAATAATGAACAAATATGTAATAGTATCTAACTGTGAATTGAAATAATCAATTAAAAATTAAAAAGTTTAAAACTTAAAAATTATTATGACCTGGGGATGGAGAAATAGCACAGCGGGTAGGGAGTTTGCCTTGCACGCAGCTGACCTGGTTTGATCTCGGGATCCCATATGGTCCCCGAGCATCACAAGGAGTAATTCCTGAACGAAGAGCCAGGAGTAACCCCTGAGCATAGCCAGGTGTGACCCAAAAAGCAAAAAAAAAAAATGACCTGTTTTTATATTTTATCTTTATAGATATCAAATGCTTCATAATTAGTGAATGATATCAATTTTGCCTTTGTTTCATATAATCTAATGTTTTACAGTCTGAATTCATAAGGAAACCTTTGCTAATTTACATAAGGAGGCCTTATCTATTTCATGTAAACTCCAAAATATATTAGAGCACAATTTCTTTAAAGTCTTATTAAGGAAAGGTAAGGCATGGTTACTATCATACTGACATCCAAATATAAAATAAACCTTAATAAAACTTAATGTAATATACTGTAGATTCCAGAGTTAAGAATTTACTTATGTAAGTGAGATCAAGCATTTTATTATATTGTATTATAGGCTTTTATTTCCCTCATTTACATAGGTTAAAATTGCAAATTGGCTCTTACTGATTTATTTTCTGATTATTCTATTTGCTATTTCTTAAAGTTTTGTTAGAACAATTAATATAAAATGAATTTTTTATGTACCTAAGGGGACAGTTTGGGGATGGGACGGAAAATGGGTCACACTGTAGGAAAGGTCACACTGGTGGTGTTGGAACACTAAATGCAGGAACTATCACTATCACTATCTATCACTATCTTCCCTTTAATCATCTATTTGCTAGAGCGGGCACCAGTAATATCTCCATATGTCCTGATTCATGCTAGTAGAATCCAAAGGCATCCGCTTGCTCCAGGAACATAAAGAGCCTCAACCATTATATTAGGTCACGAGAATGACCAAATATAAATGTTACTGATATTTGGCATATAAAATACTACACGAGCAGCTTGCCAGGCTTGCCGTGCATGTGGCATACTGTTGTAGTCACCTCTAAATAAAGCATATATTGATGAGCCGGGCTGTGATAGTCTGGTCTGCTGGGTGGAGTTGTGACGAGAGGGAAGTCCGGATGTGGAAAATGGCGGGCCCCATAGAGTAGGGGAGGGTGGTCTGGCTTGTTGTGAGGCTCTGCAGGGGTGGCAGTCCAGGGCTAGAACCCACCATGCCTCCCGGGCGCCTCCACGAGCAGCTGGGCACAGGGAGAGCAAGTAGCAGCTCTGCCCCCATGTCTGAGAGTCTCTGGTTCAGCATACCTGGTCCCGATTGGAAAAAAAAAAAACAAAAACTGCTGCAGGGTGGTTGTGGATGATCCTGGCTGTGATAGTCTGGTCTGCTGGGTGGAGTTGTGACGAGAAGGAAGTCCGGATGTGGAAAATGGCGGACCCCATGGAGTAGGGGAGGGTGGTCTGGCTTGTTGTGAGACTCTGCTGGGGTGGCAGGCCAGGGCTAGAACTCGCCATGCTTCTTGGGTGCCTCATGAGCAGCTGGGCACAGGGAGAGCAAGTAGCAGCTCTGCTCCATGTCTGAGAGTCTCTGGTTCAGCATACCTGGTCCTGATGGAAAAAAAAGTTGCAGGAAATGACCGTATAACTAACAACTTCGTAAATCACGGTGTTTTTAATAAAATACATATATAAATATGTGTATATATGTGTAAATATATGTGTATATATATATGTAAATGTTTGACAATTCCCTGGTCTTTAACATATTCTCCATTCGTTCAGAGCAAATATTTATTCAGTGCGTTATATTGTGGAATGTACTTGTTGGCTAAGTTGAATTAAGCTGAGAGCCATTTTTTAAAAATTAAAAAAATAAATTTTATTAAACCACCGTGAGACATACAATTACAAAGGTGTTCATAATTGGTTCTTGGTAATACAGTATTCCAGCACCCATCCCACCACCAGTGCCCCATTTCCACCACCAATGTACCCCATGCCCTCCCACCCACACCCAGGCTGCCTCAATAGCAGGTAGCCCTGTTTCCTCTCTTTCTCTCTCTGCTCTCTCTCTGTCTCTGCATCTCTCTCCCCTCTTCTTTTTACACATTGTGGCTAGCCCTGCAGATATTTAGAGTTTAAAACTTAAGTCTCTTTGTGTATATTCCATGGTGAGTTTTAATCTGCCATTACCATTTCCCACATTTAGTAAAACACTGGTATCTATTTATATCCTATTAATGAATGCAGTCATTCTATATCTATCCTTTTCCTTCTGACTAATTTCACTCAGCATGATAGTCTCCATGTCCATCCATTTGCAGGTAAATTTCATAGTTTCATCTTTTCTGACAGCTGCATAATATTCCATAGTGTAGATAAACCACAGTTTCTTTAGCCAGTCCTCTGTTCTCGGGCATTTAGGTTGTTTCCAGATTCTAGCTATAGTGAATAGCGCAGAGATGAATAAAGAAGTACAGATAGTGTTTCTGCTATGAGTTTTTTCGGTCTCTCGGGGATATTCCCAGGAGTGCTATTGCTGGATCAAATGGGAGCTCAATGTCTAGTTTTCAGAGGAATGCCCATATTGTTTTCCAAAAGGGCTAGACCAGTCGGCACTCCCACCAACAGTGGATCAAAGTTCTTTTTTCCCCACATCCACGCCAGCACCGGTTGTTCTTGCTGTTTTGGATGTGTGCTAATCTCTGTGGTGTGAGATGGTACCTCATTGTTGTTTTGATTTGCATCTCCCTGATGATTAAAGATGAAGAGCACTTTTTTCATATGCCTTTTGGCCATTCAATTTCTTCTTTTTTGGAAGCTTCTGATCATTTCTTCTCCCCATTTTTTGATGGGGTTGGCTGTTTTTCTTGTGAAGTGCTATAATTTATTAGAAAGACAAAGCATGACCATAAATAGCAATAACAGATAACAAAGAAAGGAGACATGGCAAAGAAGTAACAAAAACTATCATATTTTTAGAAAAAAACTAGATGACATACACTGGGGAAATTAAAGGAATCTCATTTGTAGAAGGTTGGATTGTAGCTAGGCTAGCAGAGATGGATACAATTTCTCTGCTATCATATGGTAAAATGAATGACAGATGAGGAACTTGGCTAAAAACCACTTGCAATTCATGAAATGCATTATTACAAGTTCACATATAAAGTCTGAGTCTCGTCATCAGAGATGCAATTAATAGTGTTCTCATATTTAGACCAAAGGAAAAAAATTCTTCTCTTCAAAGAGAGAGAAACGGAAAGAAATAAAGAACCTGCCATGGAGGAGGGCTGGGGGAGGGGAGGGAACCGTGGACATTGGTGGTGGGAGATGGGCACTGGTGGCGGGATGTGTGCTGGAACACTGTATGACCAAAACCCAAATATGAACTTTTTAATTGTATATCTTTGCAATTGTAAAAATAAAAAATTAAAAAAAAAGAATAAAACAAATCCCAAGGGAAAAAAATTCTTCTCTTCAATATAGAATTTTCTTGCTTTCCTGTCTCTTTTTCTTTGTTCTAATTATTATTTAATCTGAGTTTGCTTGTTAAAATTCTAAAGAATTAATTAGCAAATTCGGAGGAACTAGTTTTCCAGGTGATTTTTTTTTTTTAGATTTGAAATTTCAGTATGTAGGAGGGAACTAGAATTCTATGCTCTGATCCCAATTGGGATGAGTTTTGACTAAATCACTCTACATACTGCACTCTATGTTTGTATTCATCAGGGAAAATTCTGCCAAGGTTTTCTTCTATAACTATAATTTTTCTACTGTGGAGATCCATGATAAACTCATTTTTTTGTAGTTTGTTTAATGGAGGGGTTTGAAGAAAATCATATTGAATATTTGTAATATTTAGAAATAGTTTCCCCTTAGTGTACGTATGATTCTTAGTAGTAAGACCAAAGAGACTAACCCGAGAAAAAGAGAATCTTTATTTCCCTACTTTGTTGGGATCTGGATGCACAATGAGGATCTGAAATAAATTCCATCATTCATCTTAACTGAGTGAGCATAACCTGAAAATAATTTTGTTATGGATCAAAGTTTAAAAATAGTGTAGGAGTATAAAAAGATTATTCAAGGACTAAAATTTATGATGTTGAGCTCTTCTGTGAAAATAAACTTTTAATATGATTTGGGGATGATGACAAAGTTTCTGATTGATGAGCTCAAGGTGAAAGAATATTTTTGGGGGGATATGAATGCAATATTTATCAAAAAAGCTATTAGATAGTTCTACCTATTCTTGGCAGAAAATAATTTTATTTTTGTTATGAAAGACTAATCGTCCTTGCATTTGTATGCTGATCAACACGAAGTCCCTGAAATCAAATTATATTCATGGGCATACACAGCAGTGCTTATTAGTCACAATAAAGGAATGATTTTCACAATGAATTTAATGCTTTGCTATTTTGGCAGTCAGAAAACAGTTTCTCCATGTCATAGGTAAACTAGTCTCATGATTTTTTTTTATTTCTTCCATGTACTTTGAAACTACATTTAGATAAATCTGTTGTTTCTATTTAAACTTTATTTCAATCTCATATAATAGTCATCCATAGTCATTCACACTGCTTATCCAACATAAGTGTAGTGAGAATTGAGTGGAAAGCTATAGCAAAGAGGAGACGGAGCAGGTAGGGCATTTGTCTTGCACATGGCTGACCCAAGTTTGATCCCCGGCATTCAATATGTTCCCCTGTGCACCGCCAGGAGTAACCTCTGAGCCTTACTGGGTGTGATGCCTTCCCAAGCCCACCCCCCCCAAAATGAATATCTTAATTTCTGTGCTGGAGTGATAGTACTTCAACAGGGCATTTGCTTTGCAAATGGTCAACCTGAGTTTGATCCTCAACATCCCATATGTTTTCCTGAGCCCATCAGTAGTGATCCGTGGAGTAAGCCTTGAGCACTATTAGATGTGACCCAAAACATGCCCGCCCCGCCCCACATCCCCCAAAAAGATTAAAAAAAAAAGTATGCGTTGTCTTATATTGCTATAGAAGAATGGTTAGTTATATATTCCAAATACACAATTAGGGATTTCATTTTTGTTCATATTTTGATTTTGATTTCCATGTGTTAGCTTCACTATCAGAAGACAAGGTGCCAAAGTAGATAATGAGAACTCCACGCTGACTTGGTTATGACAGTTATGTGTACAAGGGAGGAGGATCATTGCCCATCGCTGTAAAAATCGTCACAAAGTAGACACTGTTATGGGCCATATATCCTGAATACGGTAAGGGCTTAGGGTATTGACTGATCAATGCGCATTGTATGCACCTCATCTGAGGGAGGGTTTGTTACTGTGATTTGATAGGAGCTTCCACATTGATTAATTTAAAGTCAATTAATTGATTCAAGATATTAATGAGGATTTACTTATTTTCTTAAGAAGTAATCTTCAGGGCCAAAGAAATAGGGTAGTACACTTGCCTGGTATTTGATAGCACCCACCCCATATGGTCCCTCAAACCCTACTCGGAGTAATCCCTGAACACAGAGCCTGAAGTCAGCCCTGAGCTCCACTGGGTGTGATCCCAAAGCAAACAGCAACAATAAAAAAGAATTATTTTACAAACAGGCTTCTTCTTTTTTTTTTTTTTTTGCTTTTTGGGTCACACCCGGTGATGCAAGGGGTTACTCCTGGCTCTTCACTCAGGGAATTACTCCTGGCGGTGCTCAGGGGACCATATGAGATGCCATGGATCGAACCCGGTCAGCAGCGTGAAAGGCAAATGCCCTACCTGCTGGACTATTGCTCCGGCCCCTCATTTTGAATTCATAGCAACACTTCAAGGAAAGGGATATTCACTTTCTCTATAGCATTATTTCCTACTCAGTCTTTAGAAATGGAGAGCCACAAAGAAGGAGAATAAGCAGGAAACAGAAAAATAGCTTTATTCTGTCATTGAACTAATAGTTTCATTTGATCAGGACTTTTCTTTACTTGACATTTCTAATATATGTGTCCTACAGTAGTTTCCTTGTTAACCTGGAGATGGTCTGTGTAGATAAAGCCTGAGCCTGACTCATCAGTTATCAAATTGTGCTGACAGCTTTCTGGAACTGTAGTGCCTAGAATGGGACCACAAAGCCCCCAGGAAAGGCTTGTACTGTAATTTACATTTACTGTACATTGCGGTAAGGGCATAATACATTTTCACATGCCATTTATTATATGGCATGTAGACTTTTATAGTAAGTTTTTAAGCAATTTATATGAAGTGAGAAAAGCATTTTATCAAGGTTTTTCTAAATGTCGTGGGTGGCTGGCTAAAGAAACTGTGAAAGAAAGAGAGAGAAACAGGGCTACCTGCTATTGAGGCAGCCTGGGGGTGGGTGGGAGGGGGTGGGGTACATTGGTGGTGGAAATGGGGCACTGGTGGAGGGATGGGTGCTGGAATACTGTATTACCAAGAACCAATTATGAACACCTTTGTAATTGTATGTCTCACAGTGGTATAATAAAATTTTTTTTCATGTCCATTCTTTGGCTGAGACCATAGATCCTGAATCTCTGGACTTCCCAAAGCAAAAATAGTATAATAAATTCATATAACAAGGCATTAATAACCCTGTGACGAGATATAACAACGTTCACATAAACTAATTTTCTAGATATATTGATTTCAATACTGCAACTATATTATCTAATCAACTTGAAATGAGGAGTGTAAATGTGTAAAAGAAGAGGGAGAGAGATGGCGAGACACAGAGAGACAGAGAAAAGAGAGAGAGGAAACAGGGCTACCTGCTATTGAGGCAGCCTGGGGTGGGGTGGGAGGGATGGGGTACATTGGTGGTGGAAATGGGGGCACTGGGGGGGGGATGGGTGCTGGAATACTCTATTACCAAGAACCATTCGTGAACACCTTTGTAATTGTATGTCTCACGGTGGTATAATAAAAAAAAATTTTTTTCTTTGACTTTGGAAACTTTATTTTTTAAAAATTTTTTTTTATTATACCACCGTGAAACATACAATTACAAAGGTGTTCATAACTGGTTCTTGGTAATACAGTATTCCAGCACCCCATCCCTCCACCAGTGCCCCATTTCCACCACCAATGTACTCCCCTCCCCTCCCCGTCCCCCCAGGCCGCCTTAATAGCAGGTACCCCAGTTTCTTCTCTTTCTCTCTCTATCTCTCTCTCTGTCTCTGCATCTCTCTCCCTCTTATTTTTACACATTGTGGCTAGCCCTGCAGATATTTAGAGTTTATCACTTAAGTCTCTTTGTGTATATTCAGTGGTGAGTTTTAATCTGCCATTACCATTTCCCATATTTATTAAAACACTGGTATCTATTTATATCCTATTAATGAATGCAGTCATTCTATATCTGTCCTTTTCCTTCTGACTAATTTCACTCAGCATGATAGACTCCATGTCCATCCATTTGCAGGTAAATTTTATAATTTCATCCTTTCTGACAGCCGCATAGTATTCCATAGTGTAGATGAACCACAGTTTCTTTAGCCAGCCATGTGGATGGGTGCTGGAACACTGTATGACCAAAACCCAAATATGAACTTTTCAATTGTATGTTTTTGTAATTGTAAAAATAAAAATAAAAAAATAAGCATTGAGTTACTTGTTACTTCAGGAACCTCTCTCCAAGAGCCTCTGCTTCCCTCCAGGCAGCTTCTGCAGGCTGCTCTCCTCCAGACATCTGTGCAGTCTCCTCTCTTCAGGGCCTCTCTCTTCTGGAGGTCTTTGTTCAGGGCTATTCCTTTCAGGTCCTCATCCAGGATCTCTCTTTTCAGGACCTCTTTCTTAGGTTCTTTCTGTTCAAGTTTTTCTCTTCAGAGTCTCTTTTTGTTTCTCCATTTGTCTGAGTCCCTAACTTTATTTCCCTCTTTCACCGTTTTGACCTGTTGCCTCTGTCTGTGTCCCTAATCTATTTCTTTGTTTCTCTGCTGTTTGGAGAAATAGATTGTTTTTAATCTAGTTCTTTGTTTCTCTGCTTTGTGTTGCCTTGTTGCCCTATTGCCTTGTAGCCCTGTAGCCTTGGTGTTAGACCTCGGTCTCAGGCACCAGGCCTTGTGGCTCTGGTGCTGACCCTCGGGCCTAGGAACCAGAAGCAGCCCCCCCCCTCCCGCCTTCCGATGCTGGCTCTCTAGCCCATCTCTTACGGCCCAGACACCAAGGCTGCTCTCTCCATCCAGAAGCCCCCAGGTGCTCTCCTGGTACCCCTGTGTATAGTCTAACAGTTTCCCAACTGGCGTTCCCAACAATATACCACATCTTTGTTCACACATCTGTCATTGGGTACTTAGGTTGATTCGGTATTTTGTCTGTTGTAAATAATATTATGATAAACATAGGGGTATGTGTTTCTTTTTGAATTGCTCTTTTTTATAGTCTTCTGTCATACTTAGAAGTAGAATTACTGAATCATGCCTATATTTAGTTCTAAAGGAACATCCATATTGATTTCCAAAGAAACTAGAATAATATATATTCCCACCAACAGCATATGAGGATTCTTTTTCTGCACATCATCACCAATATTTGTTCCTTTTTTTTACATATTCCATTGTCACCAGTGTAGGGTGGAATATCACTGATCTTTTGATTGGCAGTATAACCACTGATGATAAACATCTTTTCTGTGCTTAATAACCATATTTCATCTATCTATCTATCTATCTATCTATCTATCTATCTATCTATCTATCTATCTATCTATCTATCTATCTATCTATCTATCTATCTATCTATCTATCTATCTATCTATCTATCTATCTATCTATCTATCTATCTATCTATCTATCTATCTATCTATCTATCTATCTATCTATCATCTATCTATCTATCTATCTATCTATCTATCTATCTATCTATCTTGTGTCCTTTATCGTTATATTCTCTTTACTGAGTGAATACTGAGATTTACACACATGTTTGGGCAAAGTGCTTGAATGCTTATTGAGGCTTGCATTTTTTTAACTGTTGTACCAACACATGTGCTGGCTTTGGCTTACACTTTTTGATTTGGGGACACATCTAACTATGCTCTGGTCTCAGTCCTGGCTCTGTGCTCAGGAGTTTCTCCTGGTGGTGTTCTGGGGACCTCGCTGTATTAGCTCGCTGTATTAGACATGCAAGTTTTGTTGGGTCCTGCCAGGGTCACTGCATACTTAGAAATATGCTTGTCAGAGGTCACACTTCCCTGATTGACATCTGTACATATTTTTTAGAATGTTGCTCAAGTGCACTTGGCTCTGGTTTGTTGTTGGCCATTTTTATATTTCCTTTGTCAAGTTTTTATTCAGATCTTTAACCCATTTTCAACTTTTTTGGATCTTTTTGTGGTTGAGTTGTATAGGCACCGCATATATCTTAGATACAAAATCCTGTCTGATGCACAATGTACAAATACCTTCTCCATTCAGTAGGATGTCTTTTTTGTTTTAATGATAGCTCCTTCTCTGTGCAGAAGCTTATTCAGTTTGATACAATTCTATTCATTTATTTTTCCCTTTAGTTCCTGTGCTTTTGGAATTGTCCCTGCAATGCCAACTGTATGATCAGTGTCATAGAAAACTGCTGCTTCTTTTTGTGTAGTTTAGGGTATTACGTTGTAACACCAGTCTTTGATCCATTTTGAATGATATTTTATTCCCAAAGAAACTAGAACCATCTATATTCCCACCACTGGGAATGGCATTAGATGGTGCTCTGGTTTCATTTCTTTATATGTGGTTATCCTGTTTTCCAGTATCATTTTGGAAGAGACTTCATTTTCTCTACTGCATGCTTTTGGCTATGGTTATTTTGTGATAAATGAACTGTCATATTATGTGTGGATTTATTTCAGAAGTCTAAATTCTAGTGCATTGATCTGTGGTTATTCAGGGTCTTTAGTGGTTCTATACAAATTTTAGTTATGTTTGTTCCATTCCCTTGAAGAATGCCATTGGAATTTTGATAGGGATTGCATCCATTCTGCACATGACTTTGGGTGAGAAGGTCAGACTTTAAAAATAGAGAAAGTATTGAGAGAGGAGGATTACTTTTTAGTGTGTTTTGTATTGAGAGTAAATAACTGAGGAAGATATAATGTAAAGAACGTTTAATTAGTGAACCTGACAGAACTTGTCTTCTATTTTTTGCACTATTCTAGTCTGTTGACTTTTTGCTAATTTATATCAAATACTGACGAGACCAGTGTTGTTGGGGATTTGGGTGAAAAGGAACCCTCACTCTCTGTAGATGGGAATGCCACTGGTCCAGCCTCTATGAAGACCAGAAAGCAAGAATGCAGCTTCCTTGTGACCCAGTGATTCTGCTTCTTGTCATCTACCCTCCAAACACAAAAATCATTTGGAAAATAGATATGCACACCTTGTCATTGCAGTACTTATGACAGGAGGGAAGGCAGGTTCTAACCCTGGCCCGCCATCCTAGCAGAGCTCCACAAGAAGCCAGAGGAACCCTCACCATGAGGGCCACCATTTTCAACATCTGGACTCCACAGCTCATCAGAGCTCCAACCAGTAGAAAAGCTGATCTTTCCCTGTCTCGCACGGCCACGGCTGTGGTTCAGCAATAAATTCACAAGATGAGAGGCTACTACAAGAGTATCCCACCCGCACAGCAGAGTCTGGCAAGCTACTTGTGTCATATTTGATATGCCCAAACCCAGTGACAGTTATAGACGTCATTCCCATGACCTGAAGGAATGGTTTGAGGCTCTTCATGTTCCTGGAGCAAGCAGATGCCCTTGGGCTACACTAGCTTGTGACAGGACGTATGGAGATGTTACTGGTGCCTGCCCTAGCAAATTGATGAACAACAGGAAGACAAGTGATACAAGTGATACAACTTTCTATTGTTTGAGTTCCCTTGGTAATTTTAAGATTGGTAAGTATCCTTTTAAATGCACACCATAATATATTGTATTACAATGACAAAAAGATATCTGAAGCAATTGATTTACTATTCAGAAGAGATGAGTTAAACTTTCTTGATATTTATATGTTCTTGTCAACTACTTAAAATAAAAGGGCATGCTTTGCTCCCATACAAGGGCATTTCAAATAAGATATGATTTAGAAAAGTAGGTGGATATATCCCTAACTCTGGTTATTTAGTAGTGATAGTGAAACAGATAGTCATTTCCAAGAACTATTTCATTTTATCATGGAGTGTTTAAAGTTTGCATTATACCAAATAACCATCACTACATCCTGCAGAAATATCAGTGCAGTGCATAGTTGCAGTTTGAAATACCATCGCCGTCAAACACCTGGGATCTCTTAAAACATTATTGCTGATTACAGGCAAAAACCTGTTTTGATCAGAAAATTACACTTTGAGGAACTATCTTTTATTATAGACATTTCTTAAAACAAAATTAGTCTTTGTTGTGCAGACTGGGTTAGAAAGATTCCAACTATCAATGTCATTCTAGTATTTGACATTCTAGGTTTATTTTTTTTCTGGCTTTTCAAACTCCTATTTCTAAGCTTGGCATCCATTCTTTACTCTGTGCTCTGGGGCATCAAATCATGTCTGTGTATTTCACAGATCTTTGTGAAAATGCAATGATTAATGTGAACAATAATCAATTAAGAACTAATTTATTACACTCCATTAAACCAGTGATCTATTGACACTCAAAAATTGTGAACATAAAGTATAATTTAATGATTAAAATGGTACAGTGAATTAAATTTATCACGGGATGTGAGCTCATTGAAAGAGTTGACATAGATGATTACCTTTGTGCAATACAGGAGGAGGAATGTCTTTCGATGGATTTTTGCTAAAGGAGAAATAAGAATTTCTGAGAAATGAATACTAACAAGTTAATAAAGGAAGCTAGAACCATTAATCAGTTTGGCAAAACTGAAAACAGGAGAGAAACTCTTACAGTGTACATTTAAAAAACTGTGTATTGTGGAAAACAGTAACAACCATTAATCCAAATAGTGTATCAAACATAGCAACATGTATGCTATATTAAGTACTAAAGGTCCAAATAATTAAGACACAGAAAAGATACTTAAAGAAAACTTTTCTTGAGTAGAACAGATAACACAAAGGAACAAGTGCAGTTATGCCTTGCACAGGATGATGTAAAGACAAAAACCAAAACCTTTTTATTTCAGTTACTGGAGTATTCTTATTTTTTATCACTATCACTATCACTATCTTCCTGTTCATCATCTATTTGCTAGAGCGGGCACCAGTAACATCTCCATATGTCCTGTTTCATGCTAATAGAACCCAAAGGCATCCGCTTGCTCCAGGAACATAAAGAGCCTCAAACCATTATATTAGGTCATGGGAATGACCTAATATAATTGTTACTGGTATTTGGCATATCCAATACGACACGAGCAGCTTGCCAGGCTTGCCATGCGGGTGACATACTCTTGTAGTCACCTCTAAATAAAGCATTTATTGATGAACCTGCGGCCGCTAGCGCCGCGCAAGCCGGGCTGTGATAGTCTGGTCTGCTGGGTGTAGTTGTGATGAGAGGGAAGTCCTGATGTGGAAAATGGCGGCCCCCATGGAGTCAGGGGGTCGTCTGGCTTGTTGTGAGGCTCTGCTGGGGTGGCAGTCCAGGGCTAGAACCTGCCATGCCTCCCGGGTGCCTCATGAGCGGCTGGGCACAGGGAGAGCAAGTAGCAGCTCTGCCCCATGTCTGAGAGTCTCTGGTTCAGCATACCTGAGCTGGATTGAAAAAAAAAAAAACTGCCGCAGGGTGGGTGTTGATGATCCAGGCTGTGATAGTCTGGTCTGCTGGCTTGTTGTGAGGCTCTGCTGGAGTGGCAGTACAGGGCTAGAACCCGCCATGCCTTAATTTTTATATCATTATTAAAAACACCTTTTAAAAAAGCTAAGACCCTGTGTTACTGGCACCAACATTACCTTCCTCCTTGCTCACTTTCAAAACACACACACACACACACATACCTATTTAAAGGCTATTACAATGAAGTTTTTTCCCCCCATAAATATGTTTTGGATACAGGCTTTGCATCTTTTGATGTGATCAAATGTTTTTATTTGTCCTTTTCTTGATACAATAAATTATCTTTTATGACTTGTATATATTAAACCATCCTTGTAGCCCTGGGATTAATCCTACTTGGTATATGAGCTCTCTCTCTTTTTTTCATAAACTGTTGGATTTGGTTTGCTAATATTTCGTTTATGATTTTTGCATCTATATTCACCAGGGACGTAAATCTATGATTTTTTTCTTTAAGTGGTGTCTCTGCCTATATTTGTTATCAGGATAATGCTTGCCTAGAGGAAACTATTGGGAGGGTTCCTATTTCTTTGCATTTACAGAAAAGTCTAAAAAGAATTAAAAGTAAAGTAGATGTTCTTTAAAGATTTGAAGGAATTCAAGAGTGAGCTCATCTGACCTGAGCTTCTGTTTTTGGGGAGATTTTTGATGATATTTAAAATTTTTCTTCTGTTTTATTTATTTTTTCGTGGGGCTACACCTGGCAGTGCTAAGGTCTGCTCCTGTACTTGGGAATCACTCCTGGCAGGTTTTGATTACATGTGGTGTCAGGGATCAAATTTAGGTGGACTGAATACAAGGCAAGCTCCCTATCTCCTAGGCAAGCACCTAATCACTGTACTATCACTGCCCTGGGAAGTTTAGAAGTTGAAAGGTTATCTATTTTTTTAAGTTTCTCGAGTTTCATGGCATAAAAATTTTCATAGTAATCCCTGGTGGCTCTTTAAATTTCTATAGCATCTGCTGATCTGTTTTGGTATCTTCCCTTTCATTTCTCTTTGGCTTATTAGGGTCGTCTTTCTTTCTAACTCTCCTAAATGTTTGTCAGTCTTGTTTATTCTCTCAAAGAACTAGCTCTTGATTTCATTGATTTTTTTTTGTATTTTTTAAGTTCCCATTTTATTGCCTTTGACTTTAAGTCTTTTTATTCCCTTCCTTTTGCTTGCTCTGGGTATTCTTGGTCATTTTCTAGCTGCCTAAACTGTACAGTTAGATTATTTATCTGGGTAATTTCTTGTTTCCTAATGAATACTTGCATTGCTATGAACTTCATTCTTAGCTTTGCCTTTACTGTGTCCCTTATGACCTTGAAACATGGCGTCATTCTCATTTGCTTCAGGAATTTTTGCTTTCTGAATTTCTTCTTGACCTACTGCACTTCAATGGTCCTCGAGTGCAGAGCCAATGGGTATGGCTCCAAACAAACAAAAATTTATTCCTAAAATATCAATAATTATGGCAGAGCCTGGCAAGCTACCCGTGTCATATTTGACATGCCAAATACCAGTAACAATTATAGACCTCATTCCCATGACCTGAAGGGAATGGTTTAAGGCTCTTTATGTTCCTGGAGTGGGCAGATGCCCTTGGGCTATCTCGCATGTACCAGGACATATGGAGATATTACTGGTGCCCACTCGAGTAATCGATGATCTACGGGAAGTCAAGTGATCAAGTGAATGATGCCGTGAAGTATGAATAGGAATTGGAAAATATTTAGAGGTCAAAAACATAATCTGAGAGTGTATTTATCTTAATTTCTCTTCTTTTATAAATTGGCATGACAGTTTTCTTGTCTGCAACAAAATTAAGGCGTGTTTTATTTTCATACATCAGCAACTGCTTGGTAGGGCACCTTACATTCGGTCAGGTAGCGTGTGAAGATTCGAGCTAGTGTATTGATGAGAACTGATGGCAGATTCTTCAGGTGTTCAGTTTTGATCTTGTCTGGGCCTGTTGCTGTTCCCTTCTTTACCAACGGAATGGCATGTCAGATTTCAGAAGGGAGAATGTTGGGAATGACATATCTATCCTGTGGAATTTGGTATGTGGGTAGGTGGATGTGGTTATCAAAGAGATCTGAGTAGAAGTCATGGATTATCTTCTCCATTTCCTTTCTGGAAGATGTGATAGATCCATCAGGACGTTGGAGGGCTGCCATTTTTGTCTTATAGTTGGTAAAGGACAGGCGGGTGTTGTGAATGATTTTTCTGGCTTCTGTTGCATCCTCCAGCACTTCTGCTCTTCTCTCATTGAGGTCTTCCTTTATCGCTTCTCTGCACTGCTTTGCAAGCTTGGATGTTAGTATCTGGTTGCCTGAGGCTCGTGCCTTATCACGTTGGTGGATGAGCTCAAGGGTTTTTTGAAGACAGGCGTCCTTTTTGTGTCCTTTTTCTCTCTCGGCATTATTTGCACAGTCATGGAGGTGTTGAACCAGTCGGATGTATTCTTCATCGATAACGTCAATGATAGCATCTTTTGATGTTGCTGCAATGGTGCCAAAGAGTTCCCAGTTGGTGGCTGTTCTGGTGGTTTTCTTCTTAAACTTTGCAGCCTTTTCTCCTCGTTGTGTGAAGTAGAATTTTGCATGAAGGAGACGGTGGTATGATCCTGTTTGGAATTTTGGGACGACTGCGACATCGGTCAGGCAAAACCTTCAATTGAAGATTATGTGGTCGATTTCATTGTGGAACTGTCCACCAGGAGATTCCCATGTCCAATGTTTCAATTCAGCCTTTTGGAACTGTGAGTTCCCATGAATGGTCTTGGTGGCTATGATGGAACAAACATCTCTGAATGCAGCAGCTATGTGTACCTAGGTCAAGAAGTCAACATGATCAAAGACCTGAAACCTGAGTTGCGCAGGAGGAAGAGAGCGGCATGGACTACTTTCAAAAACATCGAAACAATAGTCAAAAGAACAAAGAACTTCCTGCTACGGGCACACCTCTTTGACTCCACCGTTCTCCCTGCATTGAAATATGCCCAGAGACCTGGGCCTTATGAAAGCAGGATGAGAATACCATTTGGATCTCCCAAAGAGGAATCGAAAGAGCCATGCTTGGAATATCACACCTCACTCAAGTGAGAGAAGGAATTCAGAGTTCTGACTTTCGTCGCTATTCTAAAAATCAAGGGCGCTGTCTCATCTGCCAGAACATTGAAAATCAGATGGGCTGGTCATATAATGTGATCTGGAGATGACCGTTGGACTAGAGCCATTAACAAATATTCCCACAGGATGCCAAAAGATCGTGTGGCCGCCCACCTGCAAGATGGTCAGACTTCCTTATCAGGACCCTAAACAAACAGTTCAAAGCTCTTAATATTCCTGAAACAGACAGATGCCATTGGGCTCCACTGGCACGTGATAGGGTCAAATGGAAACATTACTGGCGCCGCTCGAGCAAATCGATGAATAACGGGATATCAAGTGATCAAGTGATCAACTAACTGCTTATCCATAATACATTCTTCAGGATAAAAATGCATGTGGTAAGAGAATGATGAGGGAGGTGTGAGGACAGTATAATACTTATTGACTTTTCAAATTTCTTATTTACATTTGTATTTTACACTTGGACTAAGTTTACAATTTAGCGTAGAACAGTAGTGGTAAATACCACATTTATTCATTAATTAATTTTATTGAATAACCATGAGATACACAATTAAAAATGCTGTTCACTGGGTTTCAGTCATACAATGTTCTAGGACCCATCCCTTTACCAGTATACATTCCCACCACCAATGTCCCAGTTTTGCCCAAAAAATTAATTTTATTTTTTCTTGTTTTTTTTTTTTTATCAAATCACTGTGAGATGCACCATTACAAAACTGTGGTTGGGTTTCAGTCATACAATGTTCCAAAATCCACCCCTCGACCAGTATACATTTTTCCACCACCAATGCCCCCAGTTTACCTCCCGGCCGCCCTCCCTGTCCTTCCCTGCACCCCCCGCCTGTTTCTATGGCAGGCACTTTTATTCATTCTCTCTCTCTCTCTCTTTCTCTCTCTCTCTCATTTTGGGAATTATGGTTTGCAATACATGGCTGAGAGGAAAAATGTGGAATGCATTATGAATTTTTATGTTATCCTTAATCAAGGCCATGCTTAATCTTCTCTATATTGTTACAATTTTAGTATACGTGCTGCTGAAGGGAGCACCAAAATTTATTTTAAAGGCACATTGGAGATTCTGAGGGCAAATAACTTGAAATGAGATAACTGTGTAATTTTGAAATGATAATACAATTTTGTAACGATTTATGTATTGTGTAAAGTTTCATAAACTTTAGAATGCTAAAGTTTAGAAGGTATTAAAAGCAACAAAACAAGTATTTGAGTTTCTAAACCATTTGATCAACTTCAAATAGGGATATTCATATTTAACTTTTGGATTTATACATGCAGGAGGAATCGCGCCTTTAGGGCATCATAGCTCTGGCTTCCACATGCAAAACATGCACTCTAGCCTTTTAAGAAATCTCCATGGTCACAAGAGGGTATTAGGTGATGAAAGTGGAAGGCTAAATGCTAGGTGTACAGTATTGGTAAGGGAAAGCTTTCTCAGGATAGATTTTTGCACCATGCTCCTGAGCAATATTGCTTAGCTCTATCAATATTGATTTGCCAACAGAAACTTGCTGTTTTCAGTAAGATTCGTTCAACATTTCTCAATCCTCTCCTGCTTCCTTCTTCATGTTTTGAGGCAGTTTATCACACCTTTTCCTTCACTTCCTGGCTTTCATTTGTCATTCTTTCATTTCTTGGCTCCAATGTTGACTTCAGATTCTCAGTGCGTATCTAAGTTTCCAGAAAGAGATTTAAATAGATAACTGCTTAGGTCAGATAATTCAGCCACTTTCCAGTGAGGTGTGACTCCAGGGAGGGTTGAAAGCCTGGTTACATAATAAAGAATATTAATTTTCATAAGGAAGAAAAATTCAGAGCCAATTTCTCCAGCAGGAAACAGTTTCCTTGAAGGAGGTAGAAGACTCAAAGGTGAATGTACCTGGTGTGGCAGCAAATGACAGAGTTTAGAGGTTTAAAAGGAGGAGCTGAATTATCATCTGCTCCACTCTCAGCCACCAGGACAAACGTCCTGGGAACTTTTCTGCCTCTATTTGATATGGAAAGAAAACAAAAGTTTGGCGCAACTAATATCAATCAGTGTAGGTTCTCCTCTAGTAACCTACCCTGAAGGGATGATTTCTTGTATCACAAGTTTGTCTATTTTGAGAGTCTGCATGAGAAGACTGTTTCATTTAACCACGGAAGCAAAGGAAGAGAGGGTTTGCAACTTCCACTGAGCTCCTTGGTTACCATATGCTGTGTGATTTTTCTTTCTCATCAGCGGCATTTGAAGACTGATCTATGATAATTAAATGTAGATTAAAATGCGACAAGATTTAATATAGACCTCTCTGCTTCCAAGTAAGCTATAATTAGTGAAAATTGCATTCTAGATTCTTTTGAGAAAAGCTATGGACTTCCATTTAAAAAAGTCTGAACAGCTCTTACTTTTGGACTCTTTATACAGGTTTTGAAGAGAAATTTCTCAGACATGTGGAAATGTTGGCAGTTTATGCATGAAGGACTAATAAACATTTATTAAGATAGAGCTGATTCTATTAAAGAATTCTGTTCCTTAATACTTTAATTTTAACTTTTAACTTTAACTTTTAATATAAAATCTTTAATTTTAATTCTTTAAAATACAAAAAGAATTACATTCTATTGCAATGTAAAAATTATGATGAATTTCTTTTCATATAGCTGAATGAAGAAGGGCAATTTTTGGAAATCATTAAATGAATCAGAAATCATGCTTCAACTTGGGATGTTAAAATATTTGGAAGATTTTCAATTTATTAGGATAAAAATAGATAATAATCAACAGTCAAGTATTTGTTTTTTTCTAACTTTCATCATCACCAAAAATGTGTGCTTAATTTGTTTTAAATTATGTGGGTATAAGAATTTGCTATGAAATTTCTTTTAAACCTCTAGATTCTATTTTATTTTTAAACAAGTGTTCTGTACTCCTATGAAACAGAAAGTAAAAATCAGTTATAAATCTCTATAAATCCAAAACCATCTTGATTCATCATAACATAGAAATTTTATCTAGTATAAATCAGTAATAAAATGAAAAGTTAGCTTTAGAACAATCTTGTTGGCAGTATTATTAAATGTGTATATAGAAAATGTCATTTAAAGTTTTAAAATGTTTCCTGTAATGTGATATGTAATACTTAGGTTATTTTCAAAATTGTTTCTTGGGGCTGGAGAGATAGTACAGTAAATAAGGTACTTGCCTGGTATGCAGGGGATGAAACTTCAGTCACTTGCACTCCACGTGGTCCCCCAAGTAACAACAGCAGTAGTCCTTGAATACAACAAATATGTGGATCAACACTCCTCAACTTTCATCATTTTTTCACTCAATATTAGCTTTGTAGATATATGTAGGTGATAATAGATAACTATATTTCATTCTTACTCGGGTATGACATTTCATGATTTATCTGATTTTCTTTTATCTTTAAAAATTTTTGCCTGGTGGGCAAATCAGGGCTTACTTCTTGCTCTATACTGAGAGATCAAACTGCGGTCACCTACATGCAAGGCAGGTACCCTACCCACTGTACTATCTCTCCATCCCTATCTGATTTTACACAGCTTTCCATTTTAATTTTTGCAACTATAATCAGTATTGCACATTTTTGGGAACCATATATATTAAAGTCCCATTAGGGATAGCGATTCATTTTTATTCAGATGTGGAATGTATTTTGTTCAAATCATTTACTGAGTATTCTCATTTACTGTCTTGAATGCTAACTTTATGGTAAACCAAGGGCCTAAGTTTAGATGGATCTGTTAAGTTTCTTGAATCTGTGCCACTGGTCTGCTTTTCTTTCTCTAAAGAACAGTACAGTTCTTATATCTGAAGAATATCTCAGTGGGTCTCCGCTCTCATCCAGATCTTCAAATGTATTTTGGTTATTCTCTGCCCTTCATTTTTCCATTTAAAGTTTTTAATCTTCTTCCTAAGGTCCATGGAAATCTGTGTATGTATTGGATCTGAAATATATCTGCACATTACTTTAGGTCTGTTCACACAGATTTTAAAATTACCTTCATGGGATTTGAATTTTTTATAAAATTAAATTTATTACTAAATCCCTCACTTGTTTTTTGAAACATAGCGAAATAAGCAAATAACTTGACAGTCTGTTGTTTGTTACTGATATGAAAACATTGATTTAAAATTTTTTATTTATTTTTAAATATTTTATTATATAATAAAATTATATACTATATTATATTATATTCATAACATTTATAAATATATTATATAATTATAATTCTATAATAAATATAATATACTTATATTATATTTATAATATATTACAGTATATTTATAATATTTTATTATACCACTGTGAGATATACAATTACAAAGATGTTCATGTTTGGGTTTTGGCCATACAGTGTTCCAGCACCCATCCCTCCCCCAGTGCCCATTTTCCACCACCAGTGTCCCCAATTCCCTCCCCCTCCCCTAAACTGCCTCTGAGCCTGAAGAAAACATTGATTTTTATATACTGATTTTTGTTTTGTTTTGTTTTGGGACCACACTAATGAAACTCAGGAGTTGTTCCTGGCTCTGTACTCAGGAATCATTTCTGGCAGTGCTTGGGCACCATGTGGGATATAGGGGATCCAATCCTATTCCAAGTGCAAGGCAAGAGCCCGCTGTACTATCTTATCAGCCCCTATTGATCTTTGTTTTAAACAAAAATTTGTTATCGCTCTCCCCACCCCCTTTTTCTGTTTTGTAAAATTTGTACACTTTTAGATGAATAGCCAAACAATAATTTTGCTTTTATTTTCTCTATTTCCCCCTCATATTCTGGCTAGTTCTGGTACAAAGCTAAATATAAGAGAATTTAAATTCTTTACCGTGCCTTATCTATCTATCTATCTATCTATCTATCTATCTATCTATCTATCTATCTATCTATCTATCTATCTATCTATCTATCTATCTATCTATCTATCTATCTATCTATCTATCTATCTATCTATCTATCTATCTATCTATCTATCTATCTATCTATCTATCTATCTATCTATCTATCTATCTATCTATCTATCTCTATAACTCTATCTCTCTCTCTCTATCTATCTATCTATCTATCTATCTATCTATCTATCTATCTATCTATCTATCTATCTATCTATCTATCTATCTATCTATCTATCTATCTATCTATCTATCTATCTATCTATCTATCTATCTATCTATCTATCTATCTATCTATCTATCTTCTATCATCTATCTCTCTCTTCTCTCTATTCTCTATCTATCTATCTATCTATCTATCTATCTATCTATCTATCTATCTATCTATCTATCTATCTATCTATCTATCTATCTATCTATCTATCTATCTATCTATCTATCTATCTATCTATCTATCTATCTATCTATCATCCATCCATCCACTTATAAGCTACCAAAAATAATACCTTTTTAGTTGTTCCCAATGAACATCTGGGGTTTAAACAGATTATTGCACTGATGGTTTATATTCGTGAACCAGTTTAACTTTAGCTACTGTCTCATCCCCTTAGCTTTCTCAGATCTGCTACTTTTACCATGAAGCTTCACAGTTTCCTCAGATCAAAGTTAGGCTTCCTCAACATTCTTGCTTTTCTAACAAAGACAACGTGGAGTGGCTAAGTATACTGGCATGCCCCAAGCCTTTTCTAATGTCTTTCCAGTGCTGTCTGGAATCAGTTTATTGCCCACCTCTTCTAACTCATTTGCCTGCACCTCTGGAGTCATGATTTCCATCATCTTCTGAATCTGGCAGAATTGCTGGTGCTGAACATAAGAGCCCTTCTGAATTCTATTATTGTGCTTCATAGAGAAACCAACACAGAATCCATGAGCAAATAACAATCGTAGTCTTGACATCAACATGAGCCTCAATCATTCTGCCATTTTTGGACCATGGGGCACATTTTGTCATGGGTCAGGTCCATGTCATGGAAGTTTGTCAGGCAGTTTTTGCCCTTATCATCCTCTGTAATCATCTTGAATTTCTTAAAGGAAAATGTTCTGCAACTTAGCAAGGCTGACTTCAAGCCTCGCTTGGAAGCAACTGGATGCAATTTTGGTTCCCTGGGTTGTAGTGACAAGCGTTTTCCCAATATTCCTTCTATTAGATATCATGGGTGCTCTCATGGATACCAGTCTTTCTTAGAAAATGGATCAACCACTTTCTTCTAGACTCCCTTTTTATCTTTTGGTAAGGTGCTTATTTTTGCCACGAGCCATGGTGCCGCTCAGATAGCCTAAAGGGCTAATCTCTCTATGTTTTTAAACATTACTAGTATTTCTAGTTTGTGAGCCTGAACAAAGAATCATGTAAAACTGGGAATAAATATTAATGACCACTTTCCATTTCCTATTCAAGACAATTTCAATCTTAGTAAAATATCAGAGAAACATTAAATACTGGCACAAGTGTTACAATTTCAATTCAGTTTACAAATTCCAAAAATAAATTACGCCTTGGAGTTTCCTTGTTCAGGAGCCAAAGATGTTACAGTAGAGTAGGTCAAGGTAATTGAATCAATTTACATGGGCAGTTTCTAAACAAGAGAGTGAGATGAGAAATGAGAACACACACGCACACAAGTATTAATAGAAATGTGGAGTAAAAAGAAACCCTTGTTCACTGTTAATGGGATTACAACAGTGCTTTCAGCCTTTGTGAAAAACTTTCAGAAATTAAAAAAAATAAGTAAAATAAAACAAAATACCTACCAGAGATTCTGAGTTCCATTCT
>JAJIBD010014186.1:0-27245 GCA_021461705.1 Cryptotis parvus
TCATTAAAGTATCTCTAAAATGAAAGGCGAGTATTCAAAACTTCCCGTTTTTATATCAACTCTGGTCGACCACAACACTGCACAACAAAAGCTACTGCTCTGCTCTTCAGATCCACAGACCATGACACTAATGCTCATCTATAATTCAGTTATCTGGAATTCAAACTATTTTCCTGTAAGAACATTCCTGCAAAACACGCTGTCCCAGAACGGGGGTGGGGGGGGGGGACAGCACCAAGGCTGAGCACGGGCCGGGCAGGCAGCACCGACCCCAACACCCACCTCCGTCGCTCCGCTAGGGCAGCCTGGGGCCACGCCAACAAGGAGGGTGCGACACCAAACCAGTGTTCCACGTGTTGCGTAGGAACGGGGCCCAGGTTTCCGAACTCCGAACAGTCTAGAAAGACCTGCAGAGAGAAAATATGCTCCCGGCACCTCCAGAGACCCTGAATATCTCTTCTCTCTCTCTCTCTCTCTCTCTCTCTCTCTCTCTCTCTCTCTCTCACACACACACACACACACACACACACACACACACACCGAAGTCTCTCACACACACACCAAGTCTCTTACACACAGACACTCAAGTCTCTCTCACTCACACACACGCAGACACACACCCTGAGTCTCTCTCTCTCTCTCACCCACACACACACAGTCTCTCTCACAGAGACAGACACACACCGAGTCTCTCTCACACACACATGCAGACACACCCTGAGTCTCTCACTCTCTCTCTGTCTCACACACACACACACACACACGTCCGTAACAGAAGGTGGGGAGAGGCATGCGCACGGAGAGGTGGGAGGCCATCGAGGGGCCCCTCCCCGAGGAAAGGCAGCCGTGCACAGCATCTAACACATTTCTTAAAGCCACACGTGAACCTATCGCTCAGCAGGGGACAGAAATTCCTGCTCGTCCCGTACTGGGACTCCAGGTTGTGGCCTGGTGCTGGAGGCTCCCAGGAAGTGGAATGTGACGCCCACAGACTCCCGAGACCCACCAGGCAGGGACAATTGCCCCTGAGCAGTCCTCAGACTGCAGACGGTCAACCCAGACTGACACGATCCACAGGCCTCACGGGGATGGCCCATTGTGGGATGTGTGTGTGTGTGCGTGCACACACGTCTCTTTAGTGCTGTGAAATTTTATTACAGGCTAGAGCTACAGTACAGTGGGCAGGGTGTTGGACCCTGGATGGACCCGGCACCCTAGAGCGTCACCCTGAGTGCAAATGCAGGAGAAACCCCTGAGAGTCGCTGGGTGTGACCCAAAAAAGAAATAAATAATAATAATAAATTTTTATGACATGGGTGGGCTCACATTCCCAGTGTTACAGTTAAGACACAGAACGGTTCCAAAGCCAAATGTGTTGCTTTTTCAAAGCAATGTTATTCTTTTTTTTTTTTTTTTTTTTTTTTGCTTTTTGGGTCACACCCGGCGATGCTCAGGGGGTTACTCCTGGCTCTGCGCTCAGGAATTACTCCTGGCGGTGCTCGGGGGACCATATGGGATGCCGAGGATTGAACCCAGGCTGGCATAGGCCGGCCGTGCAAAACAAAGCCCTACCAGCTGGGCTGCCGCTCCGGCCCCAACACCCAGGGCTTTAAAACGCCCACTTACCCCCCCGGACGTCCTCCCCGGACCATGAACCACTTTCTGACTCCGAGTCTGTCCCGCAAGAGGGGATGCGTGCGTGGAATTAGCCACTGCCCTCTGGGATGGGTCATTCATTCCGCGTCATTCCTGGGAGACCTCTACACTACCCAAGCACGAACCAAAAGGTACACTTCGCTCCTCGTTACAAATCTTTTGTGGTGAAAGCGCAGAATTCAAAAGGTGACCAAGTTTACAACGAAAGGGGGACCAAAAGCCTCCTCCCTGGAAACTGGGACTTCGTGTCAGGCATCTGAGTGGAGAGGGCCTGGGGCTGCACGGCACCCCCTTCACCCCATCCATACCGAATCACACTAGCATACTCACAAACACACACGCTAACACAAACACTCGTACACACTCACTCACACACACACACACACACACACACACACACACACTCACAAACAGTCAGCCCCTGCCTGCCCTCTGCTCTCATTCCCCAGATTTAGAAAAACTCAAAGGCCAGCATTCAGGTCCTGGCTCTGGGCGAGGGTTATCTAAGAGCATGAAAACATCTTTCACACCTTTATCCGAATGATTTAGACGAAGCGGTGCCAAGGCCACTTTCGCCAACGCCTTCCTGTGTGCCCGCCCGAACACGGGGCCCCAAAGTGGCGGTGGCCTGACCATCTGCCCCTTCCAGGAAAGAGATGGCGCCCACGGACCCTGGCTCGGGGGGCGTCTGGCCTGCAGCTTCCCACGCGCACACGCGGCTTGTCGGAAATCTCAGACTGCTCTCAGCCGTCTGCTCACAAACAGCCCCCCCACACGCCCGCCCGCGGCCGGCCAGGGTCCTCCCAGTACCGCTCTTGCACCCCCAGTGACGTCTGCTGACCCACACTGAGCGAGTCCAGGTTTAGTTTCTATTTTGCCCTGAGGGTCTTTTGCCCTTTATATTGCAGGAAAAGCAGAAGGTTAAAACATCGGCCCAAGAAAGTCAAGAAAAGGCAGCAGCGGGTTAGAGAGAACTTATCGGAGCTGCCGAGCCCGTGACTCATCTCTCATGCCTCTGACACAGCTGCAGTGTGTGTGTGTGTGGGGCAGGAGTCCAAGTAAGCGCCAAAGTCAAAACATTTGAAAGTACCAACTGGCCTGTGTGCGAACAGTAATTAACAACAGAAACGATGTTCAGAAAAATAATTCTGGACCGAGCGATAGCCCAGCAGGTAGAGTATTTGCCTTACGCGTGGCCAGCCTATGCTGGCCCAGGTTCGATCCCGGCATCCCATATGGTCCCCGAGCACCGCCGGGAGTAATTACTGAGTGCAGAACCAGGAGAAACCCCTGAGCATTGCCAGGTGTGACCCAAAAAAAAGCAAATTAATAATAATAATAATAATAATAATAATAATAATAATTCTGAAATTACATGTAATTTCCAAAAGAATGATAGAAAACTTTACACTGTAAGAGACCGAAAACGGAGACATCTCATCTGTGCCTGAGAAATACGAGAATGGGGCCTCTCGGCAGCGGAACTCCTGGCCCAGATCACGACACCCGAGACCTGGGCCAGAGGGGAGGCTCAGGGGCCAAGATGCTCACTCTCCATCCACAGAGCTTCTCTGGGGCCCTAGTGACACCGGGATACTCCAGGGCATTCGGAGGCAACACAGCCAAGCCCGGGCCTCACACCACAGACCCGCAGGCCGAGGGCCTGAGGGGGTCCAGGTCTCCCTGGGTGCCACTTGGGAGACGCCCTCTGCCCCAAGGCCCAAACACAGGCCCAGGAGAACAGGACTGCTACCAACAGGACCACAGAGGAAACACCACGAGTCCGGCAAAGCCACAGACAACGAGGGTTCAAGCCCTGGCAGGGCGCGGGGTCCCCTCAGTCACCCGACTTCTCTCCTGCCCAGGCCGGCCCGGACCTCACCTCACCGCCGCCGGGCCCTCGGCACAGGACCGCCAAGGAAAGCGCCAACGAGGCACTTACGGCCACTCGGACTCCGGCTGTCTCCGGTGGGCATCGATCACGCCAATGGCGATGTTGAGGTTCTCCTCCAGGTCTTTCAGTCTCTCCGGCATTGAGCGGACGTGAAGAGGATCATGGAGGAGAAGGAGACGATCTTCCTGTCTGGGTGGTTCAGGCAAGACCTTGCACAGGCAGAGACGAGAAGGTCAGTGCTGCAGGCTGAAAAGGTCAAAGTGGCCGGAGAACACAAACCATCCCCAAAAAAAATAAGAAATGGCAAAGCGAGCCTGCTCTGAAGGGTGCAGTGAGCATCACAGCACTCCCACACGAGCACACCAGCCCCCCGAGGAGTCTTGTGTCATTCAGCATGACTTTCTGTCTCAGCGCTGCTGAGAACACTCACGGTTGGA
Organism: Cryptotis parvus; assembly: GCA_021461705.1. NCBI lineage: Eukaryota > Metazoa > Chordata > Mammalia > Eulipotyphla > Soricidae > Cryptotis > Cryptotis parvus. The sequence goes on from JAJIBD010014186.1 coordinate 3,988, forward strand.
GAAGCCACGGGGCTGACTTGCTTTCAGGCCATTCCACACTAACATCTGGGCTCACGAACAACCACGAAGTGAAGCCCAAACTTTCTCTCTACCTTGGATTCCCCAAGTGCCACTATTATAAAGGTTTCAGACCTTCAATTCATTCTGGGGCGATCTCAGAGCCAGTCGGTGGCTCAAGTGACTTTTGCTTTTGTGTTTGTGTTTTGGGTCACACCGGCAGTGCTCAGGGGTGACTCCTGGCTCTGCACTCAGGAATTACTCCTGCTGGTGCTCGGGAACCCTATGGGATGCCAGGGATCAAACCCCGGTGGGCAGCGTGCAAGCAAACGCCCTCCCCACGGTGCTTTCGGTCCGGCTCGGTGTTTACACCTGATCCCTAAGGCCTGCTTCACTGCCTCGGACAGCCTGAGCCCTGGCAGAGCGCCGGGGACTGTCTGAAGGCGTGGGACCTCCACCCAGCCCCGCCAGGCCCGCGACCAGCAGCAGGGAAGCTACTTCCAAAGCAGCCGTTCAGGGCATTCGAACAACAGTGGATGCTGCTACTGACCCTACGGTCACTACAGGGCGGCAGAGCGCGGGGCGAGAAGCCAGGACTCCCCCTCCCGGCCGCGCCCCTCCCACCGCGCCGCCCCGAAGCCGGAGCACCTTCCGCCTCCAGGCTCATTTCGTTTCTGCGAGCTGAGCTGGTCAGAACAAAGGGGCAGGCGGCAAGCACCCGTGCCACGACCAACACACATCAGTGGACCGTAAAGCCACAGGCCACCCCTCGAGCGTGGACGGCTGTGCAGAGGAAGAGCCCAACAAACAAGCAGGTGGTAAGTTAACTGCCCACATCCCAGCATCTCCTCCATTTCTAACCTGTTTTTCTTATAAATGAACTTAACAGCATTTCTTACTTTAGCCAAAATAATTCTTTTCTCGCAGTAAAAGCTTTCCCACACTGACACGCACGAATCTCCCACTCAGCTCTCCATGTGCTGTGCAGCCGGCACTCGGACTGCCCTATGCGGCCGAAACTCCGACACAGACTCCAGGAGCCCACCCCCACTAGGGCCCAGACCCAGGAGCCCCCTGACCTCCAAAAGAGCAGTGACCTCGCCCACTCTTACTGTCCCTGAATTCTGTTCCAAGCTGAGTTTCTGAGGCTGACGGACATGGACTGATACACACACAGCCTTTTCAGAGTCAGGAAACCCCAGCCACACACTCACAGGAAGAGCTCAGGAAAGGCGTGCGTCCAAACAACTGGCCTGGGAGTCCGCGTTCCGTGATGCCACATTGCCTAGAAACTGCAGGCGCGCAGCGAAAGGCTGAGGGCCGGTAGAAATGAGACAGATGGTCAGAATCCCGACACAGCCAGCGACACATCGGAGCACCCGCCCACTGCTGGTCAACAGAAACCTGGGGTGTGACCTTAACGTTACAGGGGGCCGGAGAAGCCCCCGCACAGAGGCTCCCGGCGCCTTCCCTGCCCAGCTTGAGTCTCAAGCCCCACGGAGGTAGCCCTGCTGTACTGAGCATGGTGAGGCCGAGGAGCAGCTCAGCGCGGGCCTGAGCCCAGCTGGCAGGGTATCCCTGGGAGCGGCACCTCCACGGTGTTCTCGGGACGTGCAGGAGCAGGGGATGGAGCCGGGCCCCCCCACATGCAGCCTGCACTCGGCCCCCGAGCCGTCTCGCCAGACTTGATTTTGAGACTGCGAACAAGCGCATATGCCGGGCCATCACATCCAGCGATACTGGGATATAAACTCCAGCTAGAGGACAGTGACTTCTGGAGTCACTTTTTTAAATCTATGCTAACAGACATCTAAACTATGGGACTGCACAAGTATTAAAAAAAAAAAAAAAAAAAATTACAGAATGGTGAAAAGGGACCTAAGGTAAGTCTCCACCACCTAAAATTTATAAGGAAAAAAAGCATCATTTGATGACTTTTACTTAAAGTCCATCAGAATGACTGAATTTTTTTACTATTTTTTTCTTTTCTGGATCACAGCCAGCGATGCTCAGAGGTTACTCCTGGCTCTGCACTCAGAAAATACTCCTGGCGGTGCTCGGGGGGACACTATAGGATGCTGGGGATTGAACCCGGGTCAGTCACGTGCAAGGCAAATGCCCTCCCCGCTGTGCTACTGCTCCAGCCCCATGAATTTTTGATATGGCTGTCCAGTGTCAGCCAGAAATGAGGCCACAGGGTTTAAACAGCAAACTCAGGCCTCGGCAGAGTCCGGGGAGGGAGAGGGTCGGAGCCCGGGCTGATCTAGTCCCAGAGGAGCTCAGGAAGTTTCAAGGAGGCTGTGATTCTCCCGCCCTTAAACATGCCTTCGTGGTTCTTGCCATTAGGAAATTCCTTTACAGAAACAAAATCTCTCATTTCAACTCAAATTCTTGTGTGACTTTTTCTCTTCGACGCCTGCGGGAGGAGGGGCCCAGCTGGACTGCCCGGCCTGCTCTACCCTGAAGGCACTTTGCCCACACCCGCCCGGCAGAGCTCCCGCACAACCAGGGCCAGGGGACAAGACCGTCCACCCCCTCAGGCTGCCATGGACGAGACGCAGAGGCGAGCAAGAGGCGGGTTTATTATCACTTCACAGGAGATGAGAATTCTTAATCTCAGGAGTTGAGCTGGCCACAGAGCGGACAGGTCAGTCACGCACCTCGACTCTCTTGGGAGCCTTCGGGGTGTGCGTGGATGGCTGTGAGTGTGGGTCATCCCTTGGGCAGGCTCTGGGGATCTCGGTCCCTCTCGAGACCAGCTGCGTGTGACTGTGAGTGGGGAAACAGCGTGGACACATAAGCACAGGAAAAGCTACTGCCATTCTCCATCTCAGATAAACCACGGTGAAAACGACTCTCATCTCCAGAGCATTTTTAAATGCTGATGCTCAGAGCGTTGTCACACTTCACTCGCCAGGAAAGTCACAACAGGAGCGGTATGAAACTCAGGACAATTCAACCCACCAGCCAACAGAATTAGCGCTCAGAAGCCGAGCACAGGTCTGGGAGGGGCTTCAAGCGGTCCTGGAAGCAAGCAACGCCAGACAGCGCGAACGTAGGTTCCTTTCACCCAACAGCCTGTCAACTGATCTTTATGTAAATACTGCAAATGTCATAAAGCCCCTCAAAAATCCCAACATTTTTACAGATTAGGAAAGAAGAAAGGCCAAGAACAACACCAATAACTCAATTAAAATAACTCATGCTTGTGTTTACATAGAATTTGGTGAGCATAATATACTCGTCACACCACTGCAATTACTCTCTGAAAATAATACTCTAAATATTATTTTGACAATGTAATTACAGTTCTTACCTCAAGAGTGGTAACAAAAATCTGGCACAGACACCCAGCAAAAACACTGAGAATAAATTTCTCACAGCATAACACAGGCACTTTGTTAGGAGCAAAAATAGCTTCCGAAGACCTGGATGAGGCTCCAACATACTATCAAATCGAAAGCTTCACAGCTGAATCCAAATTTCATCAACTTATCAATGAGAGCCGCACCAGCACAGCGGCTTTCCCAAACAGGAGTGCTGGGTTTGCTCTGAAAGACCCAAATCAATGTTGAGGTGCTGAGACTCATGACCCAGAAGTCTCCAGTCAGCTACTCCCTCAGGCTGAGGTGCTCAGTCGGGGGCTACTCCCTCAGGCTGAGGTGCTCAGTCAGGGCTACTCCCTCAGGCTGGAGTGCTCAGTCGGGGGCTACTCCCTCAGGCTGAGGTGCTCAGTCGGGGCTACTCCCTCAGGTTGAGGTGCTCAGTCGGGGGCTACTCCCCTCAGGCTGAGGTGCTCAGTCGGGGCTACTCCCTCAGGCTGGAGTGCTCAGTCGGGGCTACTCCCTCAGGCTGAGGTGCTCAGTCGGGGGCTACTACTCCCTCAGGCTGGGGTGCTCAGTCCGGGCTACTCCCTCAGGCTGAGGTGCTCAGTCGGGGCTACTCCCTCAGGTTGAGGTGCTCAGTCGGGGCTACTCCCTCAGGCTGAGGTGCTCAGTCGGGGGCTACTCCCTCAGGCTGGAGTGCTCAGTCGGGGCTACTCCCTCAGGCTGAGGTGCTCAGTCGGGGCTACTACTCCCTCAGGCTGGGGTGCTCAGTCGGGCTACTCCCTCAGGTTGAGGTGCTCAGTTGGGGCTACTCCCTCAGGCTGGGGTGCTCAGTCGGGCTACTCCCTCAGGCTGAGGTGCTCAGTCGGGCTACTCCCTCAGGCTGGAAGTGCTCAGTGGGGGCTACTCCCTCAGGCTGGGGTGCTCAGTGGGGGCTACTCACTCAGGCTGAGGTGCTCAGTCGGGGCTACTCCCTCAGGCTGAGGTGCTCAGTCGGGGCTACTCCCTCAGGCTGAGGTGCTCAGTCGGGGCTACTCCCTCAGGCTGAGGTGCTCAGTCGGGCTACTCCCTCAGGCTGCGGTACTCAGTGGGGGCTACTCCCTCAGGCTGGGGTACTCAGTCGGGGCTACTCCCTCAGGCTGAGGTGCTCAGTCGGGCTACTCCCTCAGGCTGAGGTGCTCAGTGGGGGCTACTCCCTCAGGCTGAGGTGCTCAGTCGGGGCTACTCCCTCAGGCTGGGGTGCTCAGTCAGGGCTACTCCCTCAGGCTGAGGTGCTCAGTCGGGGCTACTCCCTCAGGCTGGGGTGCTCAGTCGGGGCTACTCCCTCAGGCTGGGGTACTCAGTCGGGGCTACTCCCTCAGGCTGGGGTGCTCAGTGGGGGCTACTCCCTCAGGCTGAGGTGCTCAGTCGGGGCTACTCCCCTCAGGCTGGGGTGCTCAGTCGGGGCTACTCCCTCAGGCTGAGGTGCTCAGTCGGGGCTACTCCCTCAGGCTGGGGTGCTCAGTCGGGGCTACTCCCTCAGGCTGGGGTACTCAGTCGGGCTACTCCCTCAGGCTGGGGTGCTCAGTGGGGACTACTCCCTCAGGCTGAGGTGCTCAGTGGGGGGCTACTCCCTCAGGCTGGGGTGCTCAGTCAGGGCTACTCCCTCAGGCTGGGGTACTCAGTCGGGGCTTCTCCCTCAGGCTGGGGTACTCAGTCGGGGCTACTCCCTCAGGCTGGGGTGCTCAGTGGGGGCTACTCCCTCAGGCTGAGGTGCTCAGTGGGGGCTACTCCCTCAGGCTGAGGTGTTCAGTGGGGGCTACTCCCTCAGGCTGAGGTGCTCAGCGGGGGCTACTCCCTCAGGCAGAGGTGCTCAGTGGGGGCTACTCCCTCAGGCTGGGGTGCTCAGTCGGGGCTACTCCCTCAGGCTGGGGTACTCAGTCGGGGGCTTCTCCCTCAGGCTGGGGTACTCAGTCGGGGCTACTCCCTCAGGCTGGGGTGCTCAGTCGGGGCTACTCCCTCAGGCTGAGGTGCTCAGTCGGGGGTTACTCCCTCAGGCTGGGGTGCTCAGTGGGGTCTTCTCCCTCAGGCTGAGGTACTAACTCAGGGCTACTCCCTCAGGCTGAGGTGCTCAGTCAGGGGCTAGTCCTTCAGGCTGGGGTGCTCAGCCGGTTACTCCCTCAGGGTGGGGTGCTCCGTCCGGCTAAGGGGCAAGCCAAAAGTTCCTGAGTAGGCAGGCAGCGGTGGGGTTCAGTGCATGAGGCAGCCTGGGGAGATAGCGGGGGCTGGCCCTGCTCAAATGGTAAGTCTTAGCACATTTGGACAGATTCCATGGGGAGTGACCCAGGATGTAGCACACGGACCCTTTGCCAACAGTCTCAGCACAGCGAGTGCACTTCAGAACTGACCGCCTCTGCCTGAGGGAGTCAGAGAGCGATGTGCTTGCGGGTGCCTACTGCTGACCCTTCAGCCTGAGTCCCAAGACTTACTCATAAAATTATTTATAAAACGGGGCTAGATGAATAACTTCCCTAACTCAACACTGTGAAAACATGTTTTCTGGGGCGGGGAAGGAATCCTTTGGGCTGTCTCCCCGCTCAAGCTCTCTCTATGACCACATCTCAATATACCAAAACCAAGTGTTTCTAAATCATCAGGGGCAAGACATCTGCTCTGAGAAAGCGTCAGCGCAAGCGCCGTCCCCACCTTCAGACGCAGGCCCGGGGTCCACACGTTACCTGTCAGCAGCGATTCCTGCTCCACTCGCAGCTCGCGGAAGAGAAGCACCAGGTCAACGGCCATGCCAATCATATTCAAGTTCCTGTGCGGGTCAGAGACAGGATCAGAGGGGCCGAGCGACAGCACAGTGGCAAGGTCTGTCCTGCACTGGGTTCAATCCCCAGCATCCCATAGGGTCCTGGGACACTGGTGACATCTGACTCGCCCTGCTCTGGTCCGTGATGTTTGGATTCTCAGTTTACAGGTTCCTTCCACACTCGGAGAAGAAAAAGTCACAGTGGCCGGAAGGGACGGGCGTCACCGTCGGCGGTCATGGCTCCCAAGGCAGGGCAGAAACAGGATGGGCCCAAGAATCCCAGGCTTCGCACAGAGACCTTGCTAGAACCCGGCACCCTTGTGGACGCAGGCAGGGACAGCAGATACCCTTGTCTGGGCTACTTGGCCGCTAAGGGCAGCCCCATGGCGCCCACAGGAACACGAGTCAGACCTGGAGCCAGACCAAGGGGTTGGGGACAGGCGGTCAAAGAGAACATTCTCTGGAACTGGTCCTAAGGCCCGGAATGAGACAAGACCCAGACGCTCCTGGGACCACGCCTGGTGCTCGGGCAGGGCCGCCTGCTGGCCTCCTCACCCACCAGGGCAGGGCACACAGGGAGGTTCTGCTCGTCCACAGCCTGTCACATCCTCCTTCCCCTCCCCTTACACCAAGGCCCCTGCCCGAAAAGGAACAGAGTAACACGGAGCCCACTACTCACAACTGGCCACTGTGGCCAAGGCCACTGTTTCTACCCTCCGACTGTGAGAACAGCAGGCTGCGTCACCGCTGGGGCCACAGGCCTCGGGCTTCTCCCTGATGCAAACACCTGAGGGAGGCGGTGAGCCCCAGGCAGAAGGCTGTCTAGGCAGCGAGTGGAGTGGCTCCAGGTCCCGCTGCACGGCTCTGGGCCAGCCCGGCCCAGCCACGGGACAGTGACAGGGCCCAGAGGCTCAGTGGCCATCAGGTCTGGGAGAGAGAGGAGCACTTTCTGTGGCTTCTGACTTCACCCCGGGAAATTTTTTAGTGAAAAGCAAATTCCATAAAAATCTAAGACAAAGGAGCCGCGAACTGGAGGGCTGCACACTCCCTCGCACACCGTAGGGCCGCTTTGAAGCTGCACGTCACAAAGCAGGTGGAAGGAGTCGTGAAATGCCCCAAGTTGGCCCCCGCAGGGCTGGAGCCTCCCAGGAGACAGGTGTGACCTCCAGCGCACACGGTCCAGGCAGAGCGGGACTAACCAAGCACCACAAAGTGAAGCCCCCAAAACTTTGCTTCAAAAGAAGCGTATGAAACGTACTTGCTCCGTCTGAGCGCCCCGGAGGTTGCTGAGAGCAACGGCGGTGGAGCTCTCCAGGCGAGGTCAGGGGCCAGCAGGGCCAGAATCAACCCCCAACCAGCCTCTGTGCGCGGGGCACTCCCGGTGTTAGAAACACCATCGCCACGGGCTCGGTGCAAGTCTCCAACGGGAACAAGAGCAGAGCAACCTCCGGGGTGGGGAGGGGGCACTTTAATGCCAAGATAGCCCCTGTCCTGGCGGTCACAGGAGTGAGGGGCATGCGCAGACCCGAGGCGCAGGGCCGACGGACGGGTGCGCGGCAGTACCTGATGGAGTTCTGGTTCAGGGAGCACTCGATGCACGCGTTCGGAGGCAGCGGAAACACTCCGTGATGAGCTGCAGGCTGGCGGCCACGTTTCCCACATGGGCTGGGTCTCTGCAGGCCAGCTCAATGGTGCGAGAGGATTTCTTTAGGATGTCCAGGACTCTTTGGAAGATGGTTCTGGGAGCTGTTTCTCTGCAAACGGAAAGGACTGTCACAACTCTAGGCAAAGCACCCGACTCCCAAACGTCCTGCCTGGACACTCGCCTGGGGGCCCGTCTGGCACTCGAGTCACGGCAGAGAACCGGAGACACACACAGTCCCCACGTCAGCAGCCCGAGGCCGCGGAGGCAGTCTCTGCCCTGCAGACAGGGCAGCAGAGAGGAGCTCGGGCAGCAGAGCCCCTCAGCGCCCAGCCGCACTGACCCTTTTCGGTAACCTTCCCACAGACCTGGTCTTCATCACACACTGGCTTGGGCGGGGTGTGGCTGTGGCAGAGCACAGGCGCTGGTACATCCCTGACCTTCTTCCTGGTGCCAGGTCCCAGGGACCCCCAGGACTGGCGGGAGCGCCCCCACAATACTTAGAGGTAAGCAAAGCGGTTTCCAGGTTCTAGGCAGAGACTGTATCCGTGTCCTCTATGGACAATGATGGGCAACAATCTTCCTAAGGGATGAGAGCGGGGACGTGCTGCCTTCCCAGAGGGAGAGCGCAGGAGGGAGACGGGAGAGCACACAGCAGAGTCCTCTTCTGGGAGCACAGCCTGCCCGGGAGCACACACCTACCCATGAGCACAGCCTGCGGAGAGCACAGCCTGTCCGGGAGCACAGTCTGTCCAGGAGCCACACCACCCACGAGCACAGCCTTCGGGAGAGCACAGCCTGCCGGGAGCACAGTCTGTCCGGGAGCACACACCTACCCACGAGCACAGCCTGCGGAGAGCACAGCCTGTCCGGGAGCACAGTCTGTCCAGGAGCACACACATGCCCACGAGCACAGCCGGGAGAGCACAGCCTGCCGGGAGCACAGTCTGTCGGGAGCACACACCTACCCACGAGCACAGCCTGCGGGAGAGCACAGCCTGTCCGGGAGCACAGTCTGTCAGGGAGCACAGTCTGCCGGGAGCACAGCTGCCGGGAGCACACACATGCCCACGAGCACAGCCTGCGGGAGAGCACAGCCTGCCCGGGAGCACAGCTGCCCGGGAGCACACACATGCCCACGAGCACAGCCTGCGGGAGAGCACAGCCTGTCCGGGAGCACACACCTACCCACGAGCACAGCCTGCCGGGAGCACAGTCTGCCCGGGAGCACACATGCCCACGAGCACAGCCTGCGGGGGTCCACCTGTGACCTCCGCCCCGCAGGCCCCCCGCTACCACTCTATCGGTCCAGAGTTATGAAGACAAGAATTTCTGGGTGCAACACAGCATGGAAACGCAAGCCAATTTCCTCATTCCGTGAATTCTCTACGAAACAGCACTCCGCCGGCACGGACAAGCAACACGGCTGTATGGACAAAACCCGAGACCCTCCCAGGTTAATCCCGACCCTCTAAATGCCCTCCCCTGGCACTCTGTGGAATCGGAGCTACCGGCCCAACGGCCCTGAACTACTGCGGCTCGCTGCTGCCCCCTGTTTGAGGCCCAGAGGTCACTTCTGGCCTGACCGCAAGCCTGGAGTCCTGCAGCCAGGGAACAGCGTCATGGATCCCGGCCTCCCTGCACCGGGGCCCTCACGTGCCCCCTCGAGTAAGCAGAGTACAGCTAACAGTCTCAGCCGGGTCCCGGCTCTCCGGTTTACTCCGATTTCACTGGACTCACCTGCATTCTTTAAGGCCCTTCAGGTGTTCGTGCACAAGTCGGACATCACTGACTGGGAGCCCCCTCTGGTTGTCCCTGAGCTCAGGCTGCTTCTGTATGACAGAACAGCCGCACAGAAAGCTTAAAAAGCTCCTGGGTCCAGCAGTAGCCCTGCCTGAGAACCGCTAAGCAAGGAAGTAAGCACCGTCTCTCCAACGGGACATAAGAATGCAGGTTCGGACACTCAAGCTGCCCTCGGGAGCGTGATCGCTGAGAGATTCTGTGCTAACACCTACAAGCTGCAAACGTTCAGAAAAATACAAAAAGGGATCACGGAATTCCACAACAAAGAGCTCTAAGGCCAGAGAGACAGGGAAAGGGCGAAAACACCCAGCGCTGGCTGCACCCTCCCACAGCACCCCAGGGTGCAGCCCTGAGGGTGCCCGCTACTATGTCTGGTCATGACCGAGGAGGCTCCTGCCACCCAATGCCAGCAAAACCTGACAACCCTCGCTGGCAGTGAGAATTGCCGGGAGAGTCCCAGGGCTGTTTGCCACCACCAGGGAGGCCCCCAAGGAAAGAAAGACACCAGGATACGTGGAGTTACCGCAAGAAACAGACACCAGGATACGTGGAGTTACCGCAAGAAACAGACACCAGGATACGTGGAGTTACCGCAAGAAACAGACACCAGGATACGTGGAGTTACCGCAAGAAACAGACACCAGGATACGTGGAGTTACCGCAAGAAACAGACACCAGGATACGTGGAGTTACCGCAAGAAACAGACACCAGGGGCCGGAGCGATAGCCCAGCGGGTAGGGCGTTTGCCTTGCGCAGCCGGCCTCTGCCGGCCCAGGTTCGATCCCCGGCATCCCATATGGTCCCCGAGCACCGCCAGGAGTAATTCCTGAGTGCAGAGCAGGAGAAACCCCTGAGCATTGCCGGGTGTGACCCAAAAAAAAAAAGAAACAGACACCAGGATACGTGGAGTTACCGCAAGAAACAGACACCAGGATACGTGGAGTTACTGCAAGAAACAGACACCTGGATACGTGGAGTTACCGCAAGAAACAGACACCAGGATACGTGGAGTTACCGCAAGAAACAGACACCTGGATACGTGGAGTTACCGCAAGAAACAGACACCAGGATACGTGGAGTTACCGAAGAAACAGACACCTGGATACGTGGAGTTACCGCAAGAAACAGACACCAGGATACGTGGAGTTACCGCAAGAAACAGACACCTGGATACGTGGAGTTACCGCAAGAAACAGACACCAGGATACGTGGAGTTACCGCAAGAAACAGACACCAGGATACGTGGAGTTACCGCAAGAAACAGACACCTGGATACATGGAGTTACCACACGCACACATCAACTGCACACAGCTGGGGTTGTTTGTCTCATCGACTGGTTTGGGGCCACACCTGGCGGTGCTCTGGGCTTTTTCCTGGCTCTATGCTCAGGGATTGACCCTGGAGGGGCTCGGGTGGCCCCTACGTGCTACCAGGGATGGAGCCCAGGTCGAGTGTGCCAGGGAAGCACCTGGCCTGCTGTCCGGGCTCCTCAGCTCCTGGATGAAGGCGCATTCCAATCGTGATGAGTTTCACGGGCAGGAGTAGAGCTGTGCGTTTGGAGCAGCTGCAATCAAGCCTCTTCCGTCCACTGAGGACAGCAAAGTGGGCTTCGCCCCACAGAGCTGGAAGGTGAAGAAGCCGGAATAGAGCTCTTCCAGCTGGGCCTCTCTGGGAACGGGCTTCCCTGGACTTCGTGCCATCACCGGTCACTGAGAGAAGACCAGCACTAGCCCTCCGGAAAACAAGGCTGCCAACAGTCGGACACAGAGGGTGCAGACCTGACTGGCAGCTTGTCCCAATCACCTTCCTTTTTCCTACACTGTACTGTAACAAGCAAACAAAATTGCTTAACGAAACTGAAGCCAGATCTAAGAATCCTGAAGCAATAATCCTGAAATAATGCCGAGGAAGTGCCAGAAGCTTTCCATGAGTGACCATCACTTGGCTCGGCAGCCCCGGCACCTGGAGTGTGGTGGAGGAACCCCCTGAGCTGGTCACCCCAACACCTGTTCTCCCGGGAAACCCTGGGCCTAGTCCAGGCGCCATCACCAGAATGACCGTCCCCACCATGGCCCTGTGGCAAGCCAGCCAGACTGCTGCTCCTCCACAGGCGACCGGGCGGAGTCAGGAGCAAACTCGGCTGGTGAAGGGACCTCGCGCCTTCCTTCCCGAGGAAAATGGAAACTGTCCATTCACTCAACCTTATCTGTTCAAGTCCAACAGCAATGCGACTGTCACCTCCTCACAGCGGCACCTGGCACCTCCGGCCTACCCATGGCCAGCACACGTCAGGCCTGGCCCAGGAGACAGCTGCGGGCTGGAGCCGCTTGCTCTGTTCACTAGAGCCACCGGGCCATCCCTGGCATGGCCCAGTCCCCGGGCACTGCCCCTGGAGCAGGCCCCAGGGCCCCAGGTGTGGCCACAAACGAAACAAAACACGCCAGGCCGGCCGACTGGAGCAGTGGACGAAGCAAAGGCTGCAGACGCGAGTCGCTGAAGCCTGGGCTAACTGCATTTTCTTTCTCTAGAGCAGTGAGTCCCAACGTGGGCTCCAGAACAAGGGTGAGGGACTGGGGTAAGCGGGGCGGGGGGCCTTCCCATTCGTTCACTTAAGGGAGATAAGGGACACCGAAATCGTTCTCCCTGAAAGCGGGGCAGGGGACAGTAGATCAAGATCAATTAAGCTTGGGAACCTCTGTGCGTGCTACAGTCACTGAACAGCTGAAGATTTGATCACCAGTTTTATTATACACTATATAACACATCCACAAGTCTCGGCGAGGGCACAAACACGTTCATGCATTTAACACTGGGAACACGAAACTCTCTGTCCTGCACCTCCCTCGGCCAGCAGGAAAGCACGGTAGCTCCTCCGCGGCCAACTCCAGGCTCTCTCCACGCTCTCTGTGGAGACCACGCAGCCTCAACGTGCGGCTGAGTCACAGCACCCAAACCGCTGAGTGGGCCCCCCGCGGTCCTGTGTGACAAACCAGAAGCTCGGCTCTAAACCAACGAAATACTCCCAAACGCTGGAGAGTTGTGAGCGACTCCCCGCAGAGAAGGGAGAAAGTCCTTGGGACAATTAAAAACACAACCACCAGACGTTGCTATTAGCCAGGAATGCATGCCCCGAAGACAGCGCACATCGAAATGTTACATTGCAGAACCCGAAAAAGTCTCTGAATGGGACGAAAGGTAGAATTTCATTTCCTTCAAGTTTGAACACATCTGTGGGTTTAATCTCGGCGGAGTCCCAGCTGCCAGAACTTGAAGACTCCTGCTGGTTCTGCCCAGCCCACTCCACGCATGCACTTCACAGCTAAGTCACCGCCGCCCGCCCACCGCGGGCTGCTCAACGCTGCGCTTTGTACTCTGTGACTGCGACACCCAGACTTGTTAAAAGATTTACTCTAATGCCTTAGATTTCACTAAAGCCTGGCCAGTGTGGTTTAGAGCAGTTCAACCACTGTCACTGAGAAAACTATTACAGAGACAAGTTGAGAGATTAAAATAATAATAACCACCGGTTGTTACTTAAAACCCTAAGCCTTGTTTAACTGATTTGATTGAGTTGGCCTGAACAAAAACAAAATCAAAATATTTCTGTCTCCTGCCAGAAACAGCCGACGGCAAAATCGTCAAATTCATCTTCACGAGCCTCCACGCTCCTGTCCCGTCCGCAGCCCCGCCAGGACCCGGAGCCCGCCTGAGCGCGGGAAAGCCGACTCCGCAGCGCCGGTCTGCCTACCGTCCAGCCTGCCCTGGCTTCAGCCCACCTGGCACTGTGGCACCCAGACAGCCACAGACAGGCCCGAAGAATGACAGCAACGGTCCCAGCAAACAGCAACATAAAGCTGCTGACGTACTCCTGTGCCACAAAATTTGAGTTTTCCCAACCAGCTATGAATGTTTTTGTGATTGAAGTGTTACATTAAGACACAAAATAAGTCTTTGAATTAGACAAAGGACAAGCGTAACTCAGGGGGTTAACTCAGGCCCGGCCTGGCTACTAAGCCCTAGGGGGCTGCCTGGTCTGGCCGTGGACTGACCACTTGGGGCGAGCCCTACTCTAAGGGTTCCAAGCCCCCTGGCCCTCTCGCCCTTCCCACCATCCTCAAATCCACCTCTCTCACCTGAAACCGCATCTCCTGTGTGTCAGAGCTACAGTACACACTCAGGGGAGGTGGACACGGTGACCGTCAGAATGAGGTAGGGGGAGAGATCTGGGGAGGAGTGAAGGAATCACCGAGCACCTGCAGGAGCCAGAAACACAATCAAGTGCCTGAGGAATGCGAGGGTGCCGGCAGCACACGCCATGCAACTCACCACACATCTACACGGGAGAAGCGCTTGGTTTAGGGCCTTTCCGCTACACAAAACAACACAGATGAATTTAGGACCGTCAGGTTAAAATACAGAAGTTTAAAAGAAAATGTACAATGACCAGGAGACAAAGACAGCCCCCGGAATGGGGGAAATTATTTATCCAACAGCATCTGATGAGGGGTAGAAGGATCCGGCTGAACTTTACAAGACAAAAAGCAGCCAAGTCCATCAGAAAACGGGGGTGCGAAGGGCAGAAATGTCCTCAAAGAATACCGAAAAACCACGTAGAGTGGTGCTCGTGGTGTGCCTGGCCCCTTCTGACGGAGACGTGACTGCAGGAAGATGGACCCAGAAATACTGTTGGCTCACGAGTGGCTTTCTGGGTTCCCACACGCCTGAGGGCTGCGGACACCAGAGGCTGACTCAGTTTCCAGCCAGTCCCTTTGTTCTGCGTGTCCTCACCGTGGTCTGGTGACCTCACCCCGAGGGTGCGACCACTACAGAAGCCTGGGGCACACAAGGCTGAGACGGGCTCTGCTTTGCTGGCTAAACCTTCTTCCTGTGTATGCTCTGTCCGTATACAACCACTGACTGACCAGTCGCTCACGCTGACCACATCTGGGCCTGGAAGGTGAGTCAGAGCCCCCTCGCTTCCAGCCCACGGCAGAGGTGAGCCAAGGCACCGTGAGCACAGCCGAAACAGCTCTTCAGAAAGAGCTGGCGCCTGCTCCCCCTCAGCAGGGCTGGCCTGACTCACGGCTGAGTCAAGAGGCCACAGGGCACCCGAGCTGAGCTGACCAGTGACGTGGACTTTCCTGGGGTTGGACTGTTTAGCTTTGGTTTGGGGTTTTGGTGGAGCTGAAGACGTACTGGGGAAAACAGAGGTGAACGTGGGGAAGTAGAGCAGACGCCTCCACGCGGCCGTCAGCTCTCGCCGGTGACGGGCTCAGGCTACTTTCTTGATCATCTCAGTCAGCACATTACCAACAAGCAAGCAATCACTTAAAAAGGGCTTCTTGCACAATACCAAGAGTTTCCTTTTGTTTGGTTTTGGGCCACGGCTCTTGGTGCTCAGGGCTTACTCCTGGCTCTGTACTCAGACGGGCTCGGCAAACCCTCTGGGGTGACCGGATTGCCCGTGCAGCACCAACCGCCTTGACGAGATGAAACTAGTCATCCGGCGGCTTCTAGTCCTTGGCTACTGTGAAGAGAACTGCTCTGAGCGCTTGAAAACACGCGCTTTTCTCCTGAGCAAACACTGAGGATCACAGGCTGGTGTTCCAACTTTATGGAAAAGCTGCTGAAACGGTCCCCAAAGCAAAGTGTCACTCACACTCCCCACCAGCAACGTCTTGAATTCTAGTTACTCCACGTTCTTGCCAAAATTTGGCGCTTTAATTTTAGCTAATCTAATGGGTACAGAGAGATATGGTTATGGCTTTGCTTTTAAGAGCTCTTACGTAATGAACAGCATACAATTCACCCACCTGAAGCTTGCGTAACCGCACGGAATTTCGCTTCCCACAATGGTTTGCTAGAAATCAAGCACAGGGCCTCGTCCACTTAAGGCCGCTGAGCGACTCCACTCGCTGCCTATATTCTCAAGCACTGCCCTTCCGTCCACTCAAGGACGACTAATCTGGTGGCTTTAAGCTTGTGCAGTGCTGTGCAGCTGTCACGATTTCAAACCTTCTTCCGTCCCAATAGAAACTCCTCAGACCCCGACCTCCCAGCTCTTGAACATGCCTAAGTAAAATCCTCTGACCCTCCGTCCTCTGGAGCTGCGTCTGCTCTCCTCAGGGGCAGGGCCCAGTGGACTGAGCACCCCCTGTCGAGCCCCTCAGGTGCCCTCCAGCATCTGGCCACCAAACAGTGCCGCACTGGCACCAGCTTCAGATGTTCCCGAGTCCCTGCTGTCCCATACGGGTGCGACTGAGGGAGCGAAAATGCTCAACACTTTGGGCCGGAGCGATAGCCCAGCGGGTAGGGGCGTTTGCCATTGCACGGGCCGGCCTGTGCCGGCCTGGGTTCGATCCGCGGCATCCCATATGGTCCCCGAGCACCGCCAGGAGTGATTCCTGAGTGCAGAGCCAGGAGAAACCCCTG
This sequence comes from Cryptotis parvus, assembly GCA_021461705.1. Lineage (NCBI taxonomy): Eukaryota > Metazoa > Chordata > Mammalia > Eulipotyphla > Soricidae > Cryptotis > Cryptotis parvus. Next base: position 19,984 of record JAJIBD010014186.1, read on the forward strand.
AGCATCGCCGGGTGTGACCCAAAAGAAAAAAAAAAATGCTCAACACGTTGAAGAACCCTGAACTGTTTCTGGGGCGGCACCAAGATGTTGGGTCCCCACCAGCCATACAGGGCACACAGTACTGTGCCAGGTACTCTCAGGGACTCTCGTTCTCGACAACGCTCGTTTTCAAGGGGGAAGGACAGTCAACCAAACAAGTACGGACTGACACGGGGTTTTCAGCTGTTCAGCTTTCTGTGCCTCACCCAGCAGGGCTCGGGGTTGATTCCTGTTGCTCAGGAATCACTCCTGGGTGCTGCTAGGGAAGCACCCACAGTGCTGGGGGCTGAAGCGCATCGCAGCATGCAAAGCAAAGGCTCACTGCCCTCTCCGGACCTCCTGCTGTGTTCACTGGAATTTCCTTGATGACTGATGCTGACCATTGTACCATGTGCTGTAGGGTATTTATACATGTACACTCCTTTGCAAAACCAAGTCTTATCACACAAAGTATTAGCACTTCGCAATCTTGACTTTTCTAAACTTTCCTAAGACTTTTTTTTTTGGCTTTCTGGGTCACACCAGCAATACTGAGGTTACGCCTGGCTCTGCACTCAGGAACTACTGGTGGTGCTGGGGACCTCTGGGATGCAGGGGGATCGAACACAGGTCGGGTTGGCCATGTGCAAGGTCTACACCCTCCCCCTGCGCTGTTGCTCTGGTCTTAGGAAGTCTTTTTGTTTTTTATTTGGAGGCCGCACCTCGCTCCGTGCTCAGATCACAGCTGGTGGTATTTGGGGATCAGATCAGAGCCAGGAATAAACCAGGATCCATTACAAAGAAAGCAAACAACCCCATACTCGCTCTGACCCAAGTCCAAGAGACTCTCATTTGATAAAAGTTGATGTTCTCTCACGTAGTAATTATCATCTTCATCCTGGACAATTAATGTTTTCCCTACACTCCAGTACATTCCCATCTATTCCCCGATATCTTCTGGTTTTTACATTCATGTCTAGAAAACATGCTGAAATATTTTTTGTGAATGGTATGAGATGTGGATAAGTCTATTTTACTCTCCCTGGCCATTGAATTGCCCAAATATATTTGCTGAAACATTTTTTGGAATATTTTGGTTTTGAGTTTGCAAATATTTTTGGAAGTAAGCTCAGTGTTTTATATACAATATTTATCATTCATAGAAATGACAAGAACAAATAAACAGAAGCAGACAGAAACTGACAAGAAAATTTTAAAAGCACATTCTTTAAAATAATATGCTCAAAAACAAAATAATATGCTCAAGAAAATACATGACAACAAGAAATCTAAACAGCAGCATAATTTGCTCTTAAAACGAATTAAAAGTATACAGATTACCTCAAAAACAAAGAGCCTAAGACTAAGGAACACAATAACGATGTCAATTAGAAATGTCAGAAAGAAGGGTTAGAGACTTAAGATGGTTGTAGTAGAAATTTTAGACTTCCTTGAGAGTGGACAGTAAGACAGTCTCTGAGACATAAAATATACTAAAAATGTTAATATGTGTAACTAGAATCTCAGCATGTAGGCCAGGAACAAAAGGAATACTTGAAGAAATACTGGTTGAGGGCCCGAGCGATAGCCCAGCGGGTAGAGGCGTTTGCCTACGGCGACCGGCCTGTGCCAGCCCGGGTTCGATCCCGGCATCCCATATGGTCCCCGAGCACCGCCAGGAGTGATTCCTGAGTGCAGAGCCAGGGAGTAGCCCCTGAGCATTGCCGGGTGTGACCCAAAAAAGGCAAAAAAAAAAAAAAAAAAAAAGAAAAAGAAATACTGGTTGAACCAGGTGCTGGAGTCAGAGCACAATGGGCAGGGAGCTTGCCTTGTGCGCAGCAGACCCAGGTTCGGTCCCTTAGACCTCTATGATGCCAAGTGGTCCCTAGCACAGAGCCAGGAATAAGCCCCAACACCACCTGGTGTAACCTAAAACAACAAAACAACTTAAACTAATAAAATACTGGCTAAACCATTTCCCCAACTGATCAAAGACACAAATTCAAGACACATTATCCAAACAAGCTAATTACAGAAAACTCAAACATCTCCGCCCTCGTGGGCCTCCCCAAATTTAGGACTCGGAATAAGAAACGTGCTAGATGTCAGAACATAAAAGAACATAAAAGAGGAACTTTTTTTTTTTTTTTTTTGCTTTTTGGGTCACACCGGCGATGCCCAGGGGTTACTCCTGGCTCTTTGCTCAGGAATTTCTCCTGGCGGTGCGCGGGGACCATATGGGATGCCGGGATCGAACCGGGCCGGGCACAGGCCGGCCGCGTGCAAGGCAAACGCCCCACCCACTGGGCTATCGCTCCGGCCCCTAAAGGAGGAACATTTTTATGTTCTTTATATTCTCTTTATGTTCCTGGAGCAAGCGGATGCCTTTGAGTTCTCCTAGCATGAGACAGGACATATGGAGATATTACTGGTGCCCGCTCTAGCAAATAGATGATTAACGGGAAGACAGTGATAGTGATAGTGATAGCTAGATGTCAGAGGAGCTTTTGTTTTGGTGCCACGCAAAGCAGCGCTCAGGGACCAACTCCTGACGGTGCTCAGAAACCTTATACAATGCCAAGGATTGGACTGGGGTGGCCGCATAAAGGGCAAGTGCCTCACCCCTATACTATCTCTCCCGTCCATAGAAGAGCTTTGATTTTTTTTACTTTTTTAGTGAAATCATGGATTTGTTCAGAAGCACGAGGGTAGCATGCAGCACTACCGAACAGGATACACGAAACAGGAAAACAAGCTGGATGGAACATATTAAACAAAAAGTATTACTTTTCCTCCTCTTCCAATAAGCAATCTTGGGGTGAGCTCAAGGTGGTTTACTACTCAGTTGGCCCAGAAAAACCTGACGAAATCATGCTTGACCACTTTTAGACCACAGAGCAACCCAAGGGTCCACACACCCAAAGGCCACATGTCCCGCAGGGCATCACTCCCCAGCCAGAGCTGCCACGCTTTGGTTTTGGGGCCACACCCAGCCGGTGCTCAAGGCTTACTCGTGGCTCTGTGAGACCATATCGGTGCTGGTGATTGAACCTGAGTCAGCCATGAGTAAGGGCCAGCTGCAGGGCTGCCGCTCAGTCTAATGGTGGAAATGATCGGTGTGCCCATGACAGAGGGGCTGCACACAGGGCGAGCAATCCAATAATGCTGTGTTTTCCCAGGTGCGGCTTAAAAGCGCAGTACCAAGGCCGGAGCAATAGCCCAGCGGGTAGGGGCGTTTGCCTTGCAAGCGGCCCGGCCTGTGCCGGCCCGGGTTCAATTCCAGGCATCCCATATGATCCCGAAAACTGCCAGGAGTGGTTCCTGAGTGCAGAGCCAGGAGTAACCCCTGAGCATTGACGGGTGTGACCCAAAAAAGCAAAAAATACCCAAAAACGCAGTACCGAACTAAGGGGGAGGGGGTTGTTGGTCTTTTTGGGATCACACCCAGCAGTGCTCAGGGGGTTACTCAGGGCTCTACACTCAAAAATTACTCCTGGCGGTGCTCAGGGGACCATATGGGAAGCCGGGATCGAACTTGGGTCAGCCACAAGCAAGGCAAATGTCCTACCCATTATCCTATCACTCCGGCCCCAAACTCAAGGGTTTAGACATAGACTCTGCTCACTGTACATACCAGGCAAAGCCCCAAGATAATCCAGAGAACTTAGAGCTCGTGGGCTGATTAAGCCTTTTGTGAGCTATACCTGCCAGCCCGACAGGGTCCTTACAAGCAAAGACCACTGCCCGTTCGTTCACTGGGCACACCCATGTGCCAGACCCACTCCTACGAGTGCAAGCCCCACGGCAACTGGGTAGCCCTGACGGGCACAGTACATGCAACCCCAGAAGGCTGCAACGACAGCAACTGAGGGAGGAGGAATATAAAACTGTAAAAACAAATAAAATTTAAAAAAAACTTTTAAAATGTGAACTATACAACTCAAAACCATTTAAGAAAGAACCACCTTCCAGAGAAGAAAACCTGAGCAAAGTGATATTTTATTACCAGATGCAATCCCGCTCAACAGGCGCGTTACAGAACAGTTATCATCCAGCGCACGAGGGGCTGGCATGTTAGGGAGCTGCTGCTACGTACCAAATCACCCCTAAAAGGAGTTAACTTGGAACAAGGACAGTCCTGGCCTCACTGAGCACTGCAGCGGGGCGGCTGAGGGGGTGTCTGGCCCAGGTTCTCTCAGGAGGCAGCACACAGGGCTGAAGGCTTGACCGGCACTGACCAGCCTGGAGACTCATCAGATGCTGCTGGCAGGTGCCTCAGTTCTTCACCACAGGCGTCTCTACACAGATGCTCTGGTATCCAGGCGCTCGGACCGGCTGCTGGCTGTCAGTTATCCGAGAGCTCAAAGGAGGGAGGCTGCAGGCCTTTGATGACCTACTCTCAGAAATCACACTCACGTCAGACAGCGTTGTCTTTGAAAGAAGTCACTACAGGCTAGGCCACACAGAAAACCACGACAACAGGAAATGAGAACGTCCTCCTAGTGGCAGTCAACTGGAGATCTCCATGAGAACCGTTCTCTGGAAACCTAAACATCAGAATCAAGTATCATCTTTCTGAAAAGCGTTAAGTGCTTACTACAAAGCAGGAGATGAAGCAGAGCTGACTTCCCAGCCACTTACGCTCAGCTATTTTTAACAGCAGGGACTAAAGAGTGGCATCTACACATAGGATACTATTTACAGCCTCACAATAATTTGCCAAGTGGGCACTACGCCCCGCCCCCCATGTTGAGACGTTAACAAGAAGTCCAGGGAGAAAAGCCAAGATTCTCGGCCAGGCCTCCCCGTGCCGCTCCCTGCTCTTGCTCTTGCCATTACAACACAGCCCTATTACTCCAGCCCCTAGCACTAATGCTTGTTCTGTAGCCTCAGACTTTGGGAAGAGGAGCTGGAGAAACAGGGCAGCAGGTAGGGCACTTGCCCTGGACATAGTCAGGCAGGGTTCAATTCCCAACACTTCCCTCATATGGTTCCACAAGCCCCACCAGGAGTGACCCGAGAGCAGAGCCAGAAGTAAGTCCTGAGAGCTACTGGGTGTGCCCCCACCCACCAAAAAAAAAGGAAATAAAATGGAAGTATTTCACCCGAGAGGCTGGTGCTCTTCCCTTTCCCAGTTTGTTCTTTAGTGTTTTCTATTTGCTAACAACTCAACGAGTTCACAAACCGTTCCGCTTCCAGCACCTTGGTCTACTCGTCCTCTGCGGGGGGTGGGGGTGGGGGGCACATGCTTTGAGGGGATTCTCCCATAGCCAGTGAACTCTGGCCACAGCCCAAAGGGTCAGCGCCTCCTTCCTCCCGAGACAATGATGTGCCCAAACACACACAGAAAAGCCATGGCAGGACCAGGTTCAGAGTCTGCCTTCGACGCCACATCGGGGCGCCCCAGCCCCCTTCAGCAAAGCACCTCAGTCCCCCTTCGCAGCTCCCCCAACTCTGTCTGAAACCAAGCAAGATCCCCAAAAAAGCGCACCAACCTTCATACTGAGCCCCCTCATCCAGCAGTGCCCTAGTCACCCCCATCAATGACTCAATTCAGGAAATCCCTTTCTCAGTGGGCTTCTGAACCAGCTTCCTCCAGGGCCCCTTACCTGAGCCTCACCTTGTCACCCAGGCCTCAGTGAGAAGCCTGAGGTCTGCCACACCTCTGCTAGGCACCCTCCTCACTATAACCCCTAACAGCCAGGGAGGCCCTGAACTCCAGTCCTTGGTCCTGGCCTTCTCTTCCGGGCTAGAAAAGGAGTCTGATGTTTAAATGGCGCCACTGTAGCGGGTTCCCAGTGAGGGCACTTGATCCCATCAGTGATTCTGCAAAACCACTACTTGCCCTTTTTTTTTTTTTTCTTTTTTGAGTCACACCCGGCAATGCTCAGGGGCCACTCCTGGCTCTGCACTCAGGAATTACTCCTGGCGGTGCTCGGGGGACCATATGGGATGCCGGGAATTGAACCCGGGCCGGCATAGGCGGCAGCGTGCAAGGGACAACGCCCTACCTGCTGGGCTATCGCTCCAGCCCCACTACTTGCCCTTTATACAGTGGACAGCAGGCAGCCTCAGTAACCTAATTCCAGACCCCTTACACCAGCACTTCCACTCCAGCCCTCCAGCACAAACTGCCAACTTCAGTCTCCCTAGCATGCTTGGCGAGGGGCAAGACCCAAAGAGCTTAGGGAGCCATTAGGCGCTTCCTTGCATGTAGCCCAACAGGACTGATCCTGAGCACAGCATATGGGCCCCTGAAAGCCACCAGGAGTGACCCCGTGCAAGGAGCCAAGCCGCTGCTCCCGACTACCCAGGGAGTGGTGCAAAAAAAAAAAAAAAAAAAAAAGAGGGGTCAATAGGGGATCATGTCCCACATGCCCGCATCATTTGAGAACCCGGCTCCCAGTAGTTGCTCAAACAGCTACGGGGTCGTTTCTTAACTAAAGTTAGGGTCCAGGCACTAAAGCAATGTCCATTTGGGTATATCCCTGTCAACCTGCACTCCTCCCCAAAAAGGCGGGGTAGGGCCTGGGCTCCCTGCGGTCACGCCAGCCTGTGGCTGGGGGGCAGAGAAAGGCTCAGTCCAAGAGTGCACCTTAAGGAGCTCTTCAAGAGTCCAGCGGGCCCGAGCCATAGCACAGCGGGCGTTTGCCTCGCACCTGGCCGGCCCCAGTTCGATCCCCGGCATCCCCTAAGATCCCCGAGCACCGCCAGGAGTAATTCCAGAGTACAGAGCCAGGAGTAGCCGGAGCATCGCGGGGTGACCCAAAAATAACAAACATCTAAAGCTCAATAGTCCGGGAGGTCTCCGGGCGCACGTGGCGTGGCTCCTTCTGCGACCGCCCCCCACTCCCTCCCTAACCCTAACCTGGCCGGCGCCACGGAAAAGGCCCCAGCAAAGACCTTCTTGTTCCTCGGCTCACCTGGCACAAACTCTGGCCAACAGGGACCACCCCAAACTGCAGCGGGAAGAGCGACGGCCTCGACACGGCCGGGCCGGAGCCCCCCCGCGAGTGACGGTCCCGCCCCGTATCACCGTGGACCGGCTAAGGCAGAACCAGGGGAAAACGGCCCAAAATCAAGCCAAGGGGTCTCGGCACCGGCCTCACACGCGGACCGCCCGGTTCGGCCCTGGCAAGGCACGAGGTCCCGGACCCTAGGGACCCGCGCCCCGCCAGCTGGAGGCCGCCAGCCGCAGCCGAGTCCCGCGTCACGGGGACCCCCAGCCGGGCGGGCCTGAGCGG